>MUZC01004489.1:606865-647603 GCA_002072015.1 Radix auricularia | reverse complement strand
TGACATTTGATTAGTTATTCCATATAAGGAAAAATAGAATTTAATTCTACTATAATTAAGTAGAATTGAGTACTATAATTAATGAAATATTAAATTGTCATGTGAATCAAGTATGCATGCAAAATTTCATCAAAATTGGATGATCAGAAGTGGTTCAAAAAAGGAATTCAATTTTTGCCCCGGTTCAAATGACATTTGATTAGTTATTCTATATAAGGAAAAATAGAATTTAATTCTACTATAATTAAGTAGAATTGAGTACTATAATTAATGAAATATTAAATTGTCATGTGAATCAAGTATGCATGCAAAATTTCATCAAAATTGGATGATCAGAAGTGGTTCAAATGACATTTGATTAGTTATTCCATATAAGGAAAAATAGAATTTAATTCTACTATAATTAAGTAGAATTGAGTACTATAATTAATGAAATATTAAATTGTCATGTGAATCAAGTATGCATGCAAAATTTCATCAAAATTGGATGATCAGAAGTGGTTCAAAAAAGGAATTCAATTTTTGCCCCGGAAAGACAAACATCCAGACAAGAAAGCAAACTAAGAAAAACGTGGTAATAATAAAATATACTCCCTTCTTCTTTCAATGATGGTCAATTTAAGACTGCTGTTGAAAGTTTCCAAATGGGCAAGACGCTTCGCTGAGAGCTGACGGAACCATTCCAATGTTAATAACATGAGAATAAGTTTAAATCTAAGTGTCAAGAAATTGTAATTCGGAGTGGTTATTCGGAGAAATCCCTTAGTTTTGTTAGAGCCTAGTGGTACTCGACTGCTAATGACAAGTACTACGGTAAAATAAAATAAACACTTAATGGCTTAGATATTTTTATAGGAGGATTTTCACTATGCTTCTTTAGTCTTTTGGTAGTGCATAAGGTTGATGTATTATATTTTCAAGATATGGAGTTCAAGTTTCTGTTTAGCGTCTTTTTGTTGTTATTTGTCTTTATTTCCTTTAAATTTGTCTTTTCAATTACTTTCAATATATATACATTAATTGATTCTATAAATATAATTCTCCTGAACAAGAACAAGCTCAGTGTAAACGATCATGACCAATAACCCTCAGTAGGGTCGGATAACTCCACCTTTCAAGCTAGAGTGGCGAAGGTGTTTGGGCAAATTAGGTAACCGCAGTGCGCCAGTCTTAAACCAACAATGCGTCAGATGTGCGCAACCCCCCCCCCCAAAAAAAAATGTTTACTTGTTTTTTCCTATTTCTTCCTGCTTAGTTTCTGTCCGTTCTTTACCCTTTTCTTTGCACTATCTATGAGAAAGTCTCGGCGTATTTATTCTAAGCCACTGGTCGTACCTAGTAATCTATAATTTAACGTTAACTTTTAGGACTTTGCTAAAAGAGAAAATTAGTGCTGTCACCCAGCAAAATATATTCCACACAGGAAGTTTCTATATCTAAACAAGTAACTACTGGGGCTTTACCTATTACTATACACAAACTGTAAGAGACGTGTTTGTTGTTGGAGCATGTGGCTTGACTTAGCATGGAGTCCATAAAATCAATTACTTAAATATTATGTATTTTAATTTAATGAAAAACTATTTAAAATAGATAAGAATAAAAACAAAGGAAATATCCCAAACTGAAACATAAAATAGATTAAGTGACTACTTTGACATTTATATTTATAAGGAGAAAATCAACCGATTTTAAACATTGAAGGTGCAACAGATACCCCAACAAGGCAAAGTATTTTAAGTTTTTTTTAAGGTTTATTGGTGCATTTATTATATGTAAACATTTACGGTTTGGACAGTTGAAAATATGTAACAAGAAAATGGCTGCCCACATAGGGCTTAGTAATTTTGGTATACAATATCACAGAATACACAATATAATATAATAAAACAGCTATTATTATTTATTATTTGGTTAATTTAAGATTAGTTGAGTATTTTGAAAAGTACCATCAATTTGGGCAAATAAATGAGAATATATTAAAGCTTAGCTCTATTAGAAATAGTAGCCGCTCACAGAGCTTGAAGTAACTAGTGATATTTTAATGTTTGACGTTATTGACTTAGGCTTTTTCCCATGAGATTTTCGTAAAGTGTATATACTGTGCTTAATTAACTAGAAATTTGTTATTTCCGAAATATTATTTGGTAATTGTGTATTAGTATTTTTATAACATCGGTGTAAGGTTTGTTAAAATAAAATAGATTTAAACCACGTTTTGAAGTTTAGCAGTAAATTAATTCTAAAACTTGAAAACAACAAAACAAATGTAAATAAGCAGTTCTATATTCGTAATAAAATATACACAATGCAATAATGAGAACACTCCTCACAAACATTTTACAAGAAGAAAAATAGCTTTTAACAGCATTGCGCACCCGTATCTATGCACGTGCAATAGAACATAACAGACCCAGAAAACTATTTCTTTGGATTTGTAGATATTAATCGGATCTGCTTTTAAAATTATAGAACACTTTGTTTTTTTACAAATTACATAACTAATATCTGCGCAAAGAAAGATGCAATTAAAATTTCATGGCACATTTTAAAAAATAAATAAATAATAATACTTTTTTTAAAAAATAATATATAATTTATTTGTTTAGGCACTTACAAGATGAGAGTATTTTAGCAATTCCCTGTTTTGTTACAAAAACACGTATATAAAATTTATCAATACCAACACTTAAAAATATTAACCATGGGATAAAGTCAGTGAAAATGCAAAAAAAAAAACAATATTTGCCGGTCCGCTATGCTAAAAAGTTTGAGAAGAACTGGTCTACAGTATTAAATTGCACTTTTGGATTAAATTTTTTTTTTTGGTCAAAATCTTGAGAAAAAGAAATATTGTATTTCCAATGGTACAACAATTAAATTACGGTCGTTGAAAATTTTGACTAGATTAAAATAGGAAAAATCAATGTTCAAGCTGCAGCATTACACAATATTAATGCCGACATTTTCATCCTTTAACGGTGATGAAAATGTAGTCATGATTTTGAATTTCAAAATATAAAGTTTAATCAATGTTATAAAATATCATGTACATTATTTCATCTTAACAGTTTATTAAACAACATGAAAAATGAATCCAAATAAAGGTATTTTTACAGTTGGTAAAAAACAATTCCAATGATATTTTATCACTTGCTTTCATTTCAGTACATGTTGTTATAGATTTAATTACTGAGAAATCGCCCAGACTGACCGACTCTACATCAGTTTTCTTTTTACAAAAAATAGAAACTATTTTGTTTTCTCCTGGATTTTCTATACTAATGCTAATTAAATACAATCCATTCAGAGGAGCTGTGAATATCCCTGTCTTTTGGTCAAAATATCCTCCGTAGTTGCATTTAACAGAATCAAACAATTGTATGTTACAAGCATCTTGTACCTTTAAATATTTACAGGCATAGAATCCGACAATGGGTTGGTTGATCTTCTGCTCTGTAAAATTAAGAAGTTCATAGTGAAATAAAATATATACATTTCCTGCATGGTTTAAATGTTAAACAATTTAAATCTATATATTACAGTGGCAACATACGAAGTAGAATAGAATATTACTTAAACTAATTTTATTTTGGGAAGGGTGGGACTTTTTTCCCGTCCATCCGATTTTATATGTTGTTGTTATTGAGCCTTCTCGTCAATGAGGGACATCCACCGATCATCGCCGGCTTCTGCGATTCCTCCAAGAGCATAGGCCACATACGAGAGACATCAAGGCATCTCTATCCTGGGCCAGCTTCTCCAGGATCTTTCATTCATGTATATTTCTCTTGATGTCATGATTAGCAGCCCGTGCTTACGCACACCGAATCGTTCTTTAATACACCATGGGATTAAAACGTTACAGAGTACAAAGCTTTCTATGTTTCTTAGTTTCTAATGCCACTATACCATTTATTTTTACATGATAATGTAAAATTGTATATTTTTAAAATGTAATAGTGCATGAAAATGAGTATATATAGATGTTTTTTTTCTTTTAAAAACTTTATGAACAAACTAATTCAACTAATTCAATTTGTCAGGCCAAATACTGTATTTGACATTCTTTTTGAATGGTCGAGCTATCGGCTTTCATCACCCGGCGTACAATTCCTGCAGAAAGCGTCAGCATAAGGCCATCCCCATACAGATTTTGCGCTGCCTGGCTTTTGCATATCCTCAGCTATGCCACTTGTGCGGCAGCCAAGGCTCACTCAGAGGTTCATTCGTCTTTGAGCAAATTAGAAAGTAAACTCGTATGCAAAAGTTGCTGTTGCTCAGTATTAATTATGTGAGCAGTATATAACAAAATTCACTGTCCGCTAGTTCTAAATTGTTTCGCTTTGATATTAGTCATCTGTGCTGTCGCGAAGTCGTGAAATTTTAAAGTGATATTGGTAGCAGCCGGGGTCCTTATTTTGGTTCAGCCTGTGCAGTTAGTTATTTTTTAGACACAGTACATTTCTCATAACCTAGAAGAATGACTTAGACTAATAGTTAATTTCCGCTGTTGTTTTAAACACAGTACATTTCTCTTTACCTATTGTTCCTTCATGCTCGGTCACGTCCCGTTTTTGTGTACAATGTCAGATTAAACCTGCGACCAGAAAACACTAGGGTTTCATCTCGCCAACGCCAGTTTATACTTATAAAAGCGAGAATATACCCTTTTGATAGCATGAGTACAGAAAATAATAAATGATGAATGATTATTTATACATTTTTTTTTTAAAATGACTTTTTCCCATAATTTAAATTATTTTCTCAAATAGAACATTATTTTCCTATTTTGAAAAAAGAAATTATAAATTATTTTACGCTGAATTAAAGAAAGATGGTTTTTTTTTTTTTAATAAAAAACAAACATACTCTTTTTGTTCCAAAACTGTGATCGACATTTTCTTTTGCTAAAGAAAGATGACAAACATGAGAATGCAATCCATGATGTAGTAGAGTGTAGAAATGGTGAATTCATGGTTATTGAAGAGCCTTCAAATTCCGTGCTTTTCGAAAACCCTTCTTCTTCCACTACCTGCTGCGTCTGTTTAAAAGACATCAGCTGTGCTCGTACATGTCAAAAGTAATGCCAAAATATTAAGGTCATCTTTGGGCATTCTATTAAAGACTATAACGACAACGAAGTCGAAGGTTATGTATTTGCATTTTGTGCTCTGTTTGCTCTAATATTGAGAAAGCTATAAAAATGAAATGCAATTAATACAAAAACCTTGAATGGCAGGCCAAGAGAATGAAAGTGGTTATAATTTTTAAAAATTTCGTCCTGCACCTTTGGGAATCAGTGAGCGAGTTCCATTCCTTTGCTTGACAAAGGGCAGGGAGACTCGTGAAATATGTTGACAGTTGTATTGAGAATAAGGAAAGATGACTTTTACCGTATTGGAATATCACAAGGAATCTTGAAGCAACTGTATTTCAAATCAGAATTCTCTATATTTCCAAGAGATTTAATGAAAGCTGCAGACTATGACACAGTAAATTATCACAAGGAGTAGACAAAATTAATTATTTATCTTCAGGTTGAGAAATGGCTTTCTTCATTCCTTGATTTGTGAAAATGCATTAAGTTTTAAATTTCAAAATAAATTCCTACAATTTTCTTACCGATTAGTGAAAGTTGTTTGGACATTTCTGCTACACGACTGTCACCTAGTTCTTGCTGTAAATGAGGAAACGTAAAGTATAATACCCACTATCAACTTTTATGTAAACAGCAGATATAAATTTAGCCTTATTTTAATTGCAAACGAGTTTTTACTGCTGTTTTTCTGTAAATGATACTCAGACCAAAACTTAGCAAATAGATTTTTTTTTTTAAAAAAAGATCTTCTATAATTACAGAAAATATTGCAAACAATCATAGTGACAAAAATTAAGACGTACAAATAAATTACGAAATATGTTATTTTTTTTTTTTTAAGTGGCTTGACAGTGGTCAAATAGGCAGATCAACAGTAAGCATTTAAAAAATGTAATGGTCTTAAGTCTAGAGTTTTGGTGTTTTTGTTTTGTGTGTGTTTTTATAGACGATTTACAAAATACAGTCAGACCTCCCTAGGTCGAACTCAAAGGAACTTGAGAAACACATTCGACTTAAAAATGGAGTAAAAGGCGAATCATTTGGCCAGGACCTAAACATTCATTCGATATAGGGAGGTTTTCGACTTAGGGAAGCTTGACAGAGAGGTATGTTTGTAATAATTTTCACATATGATTTTATGGCATAAAGTAAGTTCAAAAAATATTTCCTTGCAGTTGTGTATTTTTTAATTTTTTAATTTTTTATTATTTTTTTTTTTTGTTGGTCAAATAACTTTTTTTTTAAAACACACACGTAGTTAAAATTCCCCAAACATATAATAATGAGAATAGTTTCTAAAACCCGTTCAATACCTTTTTCATCTGCTCCTTCGTTCTCTCAATGTTGGTCAAATTTAAATTTCGGTTTAACTTTTCCAGCGTGGTCAGTCTCTTTGCTAAGAGTTGGCAAACCATTCCAATCTGAATAAAATGATACATTTACATCTAAGTAGAAGTATTGCGTTTTAAAAAAAAACAACATATGTATAACTGTTTAAAAACTACTATTACATTACATGCAAACCGATAAGTATGTTATATATTCGAAATTCCAAATTATATGTATATTCATACATTCCAAAGAAATCAAAGTTATAAAAATATTGATGAGGTGTCATTAAAAAGCCAAGGTGATCCTTGTTTTATCTCAGTTTCTTTCAGTTACAACTCTTTTTTCAATAGTTACCTTAAACTTTAATATTTATTTTTATCTGATAAATTAAAAATTTTGAATGACTGAACAATTATTTTGCGTTCATTTTTATTCAATCGTCTTCTTGTTAATACAATAAATTTATTAATATTTTTTTTTACAACAATTCATTAAAAATGTAAAGTCATTGCTACATACCAAATCCTTAAACTTATCATGATTGAGACTCCTCATAATTTCAAACTGTTCCGTGTACCGAGACAACCTCAGATTGATTGATTTTTCTGTTTTATTAATTTTATCATTCGCCTCCTGATTCTGCTCCTTTGTAATCTCAACATTTCTTGACAATTCTTGTAGTGATACAGACGTGCGATCACTTAATGTCTTAACCAATCCGATCTCTTTATTGAGTTCATTTATTGATATATTTATAGCTTTACTTTCATCCTCAAATCTGTTTAACTTTGAATCGTGTTTTTTAACCGATACTTTTAAAGTGTCTATTAGTGAAGAATTGGCCTGGTTGATTTTTTCAGAATTTGTGATTTTCTCCTGCAATAATTTTTGAGACTTTGAACTAGAATCTGATAACGTTTGAATTTTTTTGTTTACGTTTTCTTGTTGAGATGAGAAATCTTTTAAAATAGTATCAACTTTTTCTTGGTCTTTTTGAACTTTTTCTGTTCTTTTTTTGAGTGAGAATACAGCTTCCTCTAAAATAGCTAATTTCATGGTTACAATTTGTGAAGAGTTTTCCCCTGATGAAAAATCTGAAAATAAACATAGAAATAGGCGTTTAAAGTTGTGGACTTTTAAGTAACTAATGAAATTAAAACAAGTCTAACATAAATTGTAAACAAAAATGATGGAAAATGTTTTAGTTTATCAACTCGTCACCTGGTTTATCCCCTTCACAACAATGTTTTGTGTCAGTTTGAGTAGTGCAATGTGTAAAAACTTTTGAACTTTTTTCAGTAGATTTAATAGCCAAAGAATATTGCCGCTCATTGCTCTCATTGCTCACAGGCTCTACATTAAAAAATGAACATCAAACCATAAAATAAATATATAGTATTTCACTATTTTAAATTTTAAAAGAAAACAATAAAAATGTGAATATATTATTTTGCTGGATCTTTAAAGTGAAATTATTTCCGAAAATGTATATTTGTTTAGCAAATACAAATCTATAATTATAGATAAAAAGAAAATTAAAATAAATTAACTTATAAAAGTTGCATTAGTTTTACAGACATTTTATTTATTATTACATTTAAAATGAAGAACATTAAATTAATTTTTAGTTATTCAAAATGTAAAAGTAAATTTGTTATTATTTTTTTTTTAAAAAAAAGGTTGTTTCCCATTCATTTTTCTGATGATAAGGTATGCATGTTAGCATAATTTTTTTTTTTTAAATTCCACTGTAATCATTAGGAAAATTCTCTCAAAAAAAGATCATTATTATTTTTTTGTTTGTTCACGTCACACTAATAAAAACTCGAATGAGTATTTCATCGCAGTTTCCGAAAAAGAATTTCCTATTCTTTATTCAATACCAATGACTCTAGAGTCACACCAAGACATGTGGCAATATAATGCGCACCGGCAATAGTCTAACATTAGCATTTTAAAAAAGCGATAAAGCCCCATTAACAACCATTTTAGATTACAAGGCGAGGCGGAATATAAATCTAAAAAAACATTATACCGAGCAACACTCATACAGGTCTCGGTATAATACCTCCCTTCTGAAGGACCAAGACAAAAATTGAAAATCTCATTATCCAATTAGTAAAGTGATGAAAAATCTTGAAGACGCCCCCAGAAAAAAATTTTAAAATATTTTTTTACAAATTAGTAAGGATAATCTGGGAAAAAACTATCAAACTGTTGTACAGCAAAGATGTGTCTATACAGAAAAAAGGAGGTGGTAGGCTAAGAGACTGATCCAAACTAAGATGATTAGTTGTGGTTTAGAAAGACTCCCTGAGACTATAGTCATAGAGGTAAAAGTTGACGGATCAATTAGTAATGATACTTAGTGACTTAGCATATGCGATATGCCTACGTGAGTCATACCTCCTAAAGATTACGAGGATCATAAATTCTTTCTGTACATTTTGTGAATCCAGAATGTGTAAAAAATTAAGTGTTGATTTTAATAAAAAGGATTTTTTTACAGTATGATACGATCTCTTGTAATGTTTTCGTTTGCAGTGTAACAATTTGAAATACTCTCAAAACTGTTGACATGAAATAAATGATTTATTTAGGGACTAGATTGTGCCAGGCGCCGTGGCGCCTGCGGCGCCCCCTTTTTTTGGGCGCCTACGGCGCCAACCTTTTTTTTAAAGACCAACTAACTTGTCCTTTTTTGATAAATACGAATTATTAAACTTTATGAAATGTACGCAAAGTATTTAATAATAATAGGGGTTGTATTTTGCGCACCGATGCACACCAAACAATGACGTCATCCTATTAAATATTTTTACAGCGCTCATCAAAACACGATTTTTCAACTAAACTAACTGCTGTAGACTGTCGTACATCGCTTCTGTAGCGTTACGTTACAAACCCACACCACTGGGCTATTATATATATTAATTAAATGCACACAAAGAAATAGTGAATCACTTGAAACAGAATTTTTCAAACAACCTGACAATTCAAAAGACTTTGCGATTAAAAATTTTAAATTTTGTTGTATTGTGTTACTCATCTCGGCACAAGTTGTTTGATTTACGTTGTCCCCACTGAGCCAAGAATCCACGTCTCTTTGTACCTGAATGGGGAAGATATGTAAAATTGTTATTTAATGGTCAATTGCTTCATTTAAGCCAAATAAAATTGGTTTGAAATAAAAATTTCAAAATACTTCTTCATCTTTTATTAAATATTGTAATCACTATCAATCTTTTAATGGAGAAGAGATTTTATTTGTTTGTTAGAATTATAAATATGATTTGAAATACTTGAAAATAAGCCCTTTGCCAAATTATAAAACAAACATATTTTAGTAAAATTACTTATTTTAACCACAAAAAAAAACAAAACCTAATTTTAGGTTACTTTGTTTTTAAAAAATAAAATCTTTGAAAGAATTTAAAAACATTTTTTTTTAAAAATGGTACAATAATTAATCATATCTAATTTAAATAAGCCCTTAGAGAGTAACAAACTCATAGATGTGTATTGAAATTAAGAAATGTATAAGTTTATCTTCACTTGATGTAATCGAACAAAATAGGGCAATGTCAGGCTGGTCTAGTAAAATGTTCCAAATTTTATAGTTATCAAAGTTGTTTACTTATTAATTTTTTTTTTTAATTTAGAGATGTTTTATTTCTAATAAAATTTAATATTCTAAAATTTAAAAAAAAACACGTTTTTATTATTGGTGATAAAAAAAGGGTTCACTATTTTTAGCAGGCATGTAAATATGTGAACTGATGTTTTTTGTTTTTTTTTTTGTTTTGTTTTTTCGTTTTTTTTTGTTTGTTGTTGTTGATGTCATTTTTTGTTCTGATTTTTTTATAAATTTGTTTGTTTGTTGTTTTGTTTTTTTTGTTTTTCGTAATTTGAAAAAAAACATTATAAAAATAAGCTTTTCAGACGATCACAAACTATAGAAGAGTTACCCTATTGAAAAAGTCGTCGACAATATCTTTGAGTGAGTCTGTCTCTTCCCTGAGTATCTCCATCTGCTGTTTGATAATCTGTGTAAATCTTTTAGCTTCAACGACCTTTCTCGCCATTTTGATGTCTTGCAACAAGCACTAAATAAAGTTATAAATACAAAATAATGTTTTTTATCACATTTGTTTTCATAACTCATACAATTTCATTCCATACGGGAAAACTTATTCAATATAACGAAATAAGAGTTAGAATTTTAAAATAGAATAATAAACCAAAATAAATATTGTTTCAATGCTATAATTGGATATTAAATATGATATAAGGATTTTAAATTTACATTAAATTATTATATCAAACTCCTACATGTGGAAAAACATATGCAGCACCGAGCCTGGTGCTCTTAATCGGTTTACCGCAATTCTCGCTGAGATATTCGCCCCCTCCCCAAAGGACCCCCCTCCACACACACACACACACACACACACACACACACGGAGCTGACGCTGCTCAAGCGGCAGTATGGGTATCAAGGTAATAAATTTGAAAATCCCGCCCACCAGCGTGACCTCACAAGAAGAGGTGGAAATTTCCATATTTCAACTTGCTTCCACTTCGGTGCCTACCTGGCAAAGCAAACGAATCTCAATGGTTAGGTTTGCCACTAAGCGGGTGATCGTCCTGGGGTGTAACCGCCACTGGAAGGTTTCCTCAGAGCTAGCGTCGGCTACGTACCTTCGCGGTAACCTATCAATAAATAAATGCACATATTTTTAAAAAAAAAATTATTCAATTTCACATAATATCGGCCCGATCACTATTTGACCTTTAGCCCTGAAAATGATCAAAATCAATATGCTCTTCTCACTGACGACATCAAAGATTAATTTGCAAAAATGAAAAAAACAATTTGATTAGAGCATGATATAAACATTTTCTACATTTAGATTATAAAAATTATTTCTTCATAGTTGTTCTATCGTTTTTTTAAAAAAATAAACTCTTTAGTTTTTAGACTAAAGAAACTTAATTGAAAACTTTTTGTGACATTAGATTAGATCTGTGTGAGCTAAACAACATTCACTCTTAAGATACACTACTTGAATAATAATAATTATTGTAATTTTAATGAAATAGCATTTTATTAAAATATAAAGTAAGAGAAGAAAAAATTGTTTTTTAAAAAGACAGGAACATTAAATAGATATATCACCTCTGACATTCCTAGTCTTGACAAACATTCAACCCGTTGTTACCCAACAAATAAAGCAAACCAAGACAAATACACTAAATTGATGGTTAGTATGTACTAACCGATAAAAGAAAAGGATTGAGATGAATCAATTATAAGAAAGTATTCGTGCAACCTAGAAGTTGGAGCTTAAAATAAACGTTGCATTTAAACTTGATTCACACTAAAGTTGTAAGATACAAAGAAAACCATTGATAGAAATATTTTAGCCAAATAAAATTATACAAATACATCCAGAACATTGAACAACATACAAAATAGGGCGTTATTACCTTCACATAGTCTTGTACACAGAGTGAACAAATAATATCGGGTATCTCCAAACAATCTGAAACACTTTGTACAGTAAAGATTCTTGAAGTTGTTTCCCCTTATTTAAACCAAGATATTGCACTTCAGTTATTGCTTCATAAAACATCAATTCTAGACGTCCTATAAAAACTTATATTTATTTATTTGGAACATACGTGGTTTAGAAAAAGATAATTACACACACATATATATATACGAGCAAAATACCCGTGCTACGCTACGGGGTAGGCACAATAAGAATAACTTTTTTTGGTTTTGGGTCTGAAATTCTCCTTAAAACTGAATGTAAACGCATCTGGAAATTAGGGTAGTGATAAATCAAACACCTTCTTAATAAAAACAACGATATGTGTGTCGAGAAAAAAAAATATTAATTTTAATATTAGTCATCAATTTTGGTATTTCTGCTTTAATATAACATCATTATTATCATCCGTGGCTCTACAGCCCATGTAGGGCCCTGGCTTGCTCTACCACATCCTTCCAGCTACAGCCCATGTAGGGCCCTAGGCCTGCTCAACCAAATCCTTCCATTCAGATCGATTGATGGCTTTCTTTCACCATGCTCGAACCCCTTTAATAACGCATGCTATATACTCTACCAGAATAACAAATGCCGTTAACAGTTACAAAAATCTAACGGGCGAGGCTCACTTTCTTTTCACGTGAATCAAAACATGAAAAACAATATCTTTCCACATAATTCCTTTGGTTCTTAGAAATAGCTCGCTAAACACCCATTTCATTTATAGTGTAAGCATGAAATTAGTTCAAGACGAATATGATATTTTTAGCTAGATAATATTTGTGAATATTGTGGCTATGAGAGAGTGGAAAATATGGTTTATTTGTTGTAAAGGCACATGTTTCTTTAACGTGAATAGAAACATAAGAACAATACTGTTTTTAAAGAAAATGGTGAGAAATTGGTCTCCTTATAAATTTTATGTCAATCATTATATATTCACGCTTTTTTCTAATAGTAACAATTCACTTTATATCAATCTTTATTCCCGTTGTATACTATTCATCTAATAAACTCAAAACAGCTTGGCACAAAATGAGTTGTTGTCAGTGTGTTTTTTCGACACAACACTCACTTTCTTATGCTAGATACTATTTATAAGTCGTAATACCCGTGATATTTCTTTACACTTGATATATTTAAACCTTAAAGAACAGTTTTACCCGAAGCGTATGTCATGCAATCGCATTGTTTGAGAAATGTACCCAATTTTTCAAAATGTATGTTTCATCATTCGTTAGGTCTTAGAGTAAAATACATGTTTTAAGATTACTTTTTTATGGGAACTGCTCTCCAAAACATTATTTCTATTTCTAGGCTAAGCATGTCCTTAGTTAAATGTATATGATTGTTTTATGCACCAGATATTAATTATGTGAATATTGATACTAAATTAAGGTATGAATGAGTTATTTTGTTTTAAAGAAACACCTTAAATCGCAAGGTTGACGCTGAAAATGTACCCTGCTGATTTACTTTAGTTGTGCAAATGTATTTTTTATTTGGTGGTTGCAAATGACTATTTCAAACTGAATTTAATTTTTAATGCATAATAATATTATGCTGAATTATTTTTATACCAAAAACTAAATTTTATAAAGTATGTATACAAAAAATGATCATAAATTTCTACGGTGTAGATAGATAGGGGTCGAAACGTCCGGGGGTCGAAACACCCTCGGGTCGAAACGTCCTGTGGTCGAACTGTCCGGGGTCGGGTCACCCGGGGTCGAACCATCCCTAGTCGAACTGACCGGGGTCAAAACCTCCTCGAGTCGAAACGTCCTGGGTACGAAACGTCCTGTGGTCGAACTGGCAGAGTCGAAATGTCCGTAATTCTTATATAATAGTGCCACTGATGGCTGGGCAATATTATCAACTCATGACCCAAGGAATAAAAAGCAGCCTTCAAATTGTTCACAAAGTTGCCCCTCTTTATAAAAATTACAATTCCGCTATTTAACCCCACTCTTACAACAGTGTATGCACGGTTATACACGTACTATTTTATTATTTAAAATCCATGAGCGTTTACTTTCAATAAGAATTTCCTTAATGTCAGTTTATAATGAAATCGGTAAGTAAGCACCTAAGAGAAATACATCTTCCTCCTAACAAATATTTGCAATCGTTTTTATGTTAAATCACTTGATAAAAACGTCAAAAGCGGTTCCGTATTATGTCTTATATTAAGAAATTTCATTTTCTGTAATTTTGACTTATTATAAGCCCGTATAAAATTTGCCTCCATCCGATTATATACATAGATGTATAAAAGCTTATATTAAAATGTAAAATCGATATTTCGTCTGCAATTAAATAGTTTCTTCACATTTATTTCTATAGTTATTTAACAGTGACTAAGAGAAATTAGTTCGACCCATCTTCATGTGATTTTATTATTGTAAAATACAATTTTAAATTTTAGAAAGGTTCCATTTTCTTTAAAAATAAATATTCGCCAATAGCCTCAATCTTACCCAATTACATATTATAACTATAAAAATGCAATTTCAATAGCGATTATACGTTCTTTTCACTGTTTATTTTCCATTGTGACAATTCATGGATTAATCGTCCAACTAATGCTCAAGGGCTCATTTCTTCTAAAATGAAACAGATCGCATCTTCAGAAACTTGTGTTCATAAAATTAACGGAATTTTTAATAATCCAGTGCATAATTTTAACTGTACATAAACCATTAACTCGTAACGTCTTTTCACTTTTAGCAATCTATGAAATAAATCGTTATTTCACAACTAATACAAACATACAGTCACACGCAAATACAGACGCACATACACACATACACATAAACACACTCGCACACATGCATATTCACACACTCGGATTATAATCAAGATAAAAAGTAACATTAAATAAATAAATATAATAAAAGCTTCATGACGCCACTTAATTGTTTTTTTTACGGCGCGCAAAACCACACCCTCTCTTAATCTCAAACCCAAAATCATTTTGCTTTTGCGTCTATATTTTCAATTTTTAAAAAAAGTTAGCAAGAGTTGCGTCGCATAGGGGCTTCACACACACACACACACACACACATATATATATATATATATTAAAAAACCGGAGCCTCAAAAATGTTTTTTTTTTATATGGGATATATACAAATTGAAAATACAGTACACACACATATACCCTGTAGTTGTAGGTATGAAACTTTGGAAATGTCTTGGGTAGATCTACTTGCTTCCGACGATAGTTGGAAAAGAGAATATTAAAATTCCCACACATGGGGGCCGGGGCCAAAAAAACAGTTCATTTTTCCTTATATGATTTATATAAAAATTGAAAAAAACCCAGACAAAACATACATTGCAAATTATATACATTGATAATGTATTATTATTATTAGGGCTGTTATCGATTAATGTAAATTTAATATTTAAATTTGGAAAAATTACGGAATAATTAATCGATAATTTTTATTAAGCTAAAAATAACATGTATCATATCATTAAACTAAAAATTTTAAAGGATGTTATGAAATCAGGTAATGAACTTTTTTCAATACATTTAAATATAAGCAGATCAATATAAAGTCAATGATATAAAATGTTATTGTTAATTATGTATAAATAACGTTTACTTTTTTTATAACATTTTCCTTATAAAAAAAGCTTATTTTAAATAAATGTTGGTGCTAGGGTCATTTTAAGATTGCATACTTTTTGGACACATTGGAAATATATATATATATATATATANATATAACACTCAAAGTAGAATTATTATATTTCTGAATTTCTTTTTAATAACATTGTCATGCTGTTGCTAACTAGTAATGAGTATTTCTTACCATTAATGCGACTTAATGCTGCTGCACGGCTTAGCTGATTGTTTTTAGTCTGCATGGTCGATACGTGATGAGATTAAGCTTCATGCAGGCCTTAATATGTCTTTCCTTTAAACGTGATCACTGTTTGGTCTTAATGTTCTTTTGATGTGAGAAAGACTGCTCGCATGCATACGTTTAGCCAAACATATCAGTACAACAATACTCACTCGCTGAGGTGTGTGGTATATTATGGGAATCGTGTTCTAAGTTTTAACAATCTCTGTGTTGAAGTTTAAAAAATAATAATTTCTGTCCACTTGTGTTGGCTCAGTGAATATGCTTGTTGTCTGCAAGTCTTTCAACATCTTCAACCAGTGACTTTAACTTATTAACCCACATATCTGATGCCTTCAATTTCAGGTCAGCAAGCTTTGAGCTCAAAATCTCTGATGGTGACACCGGGGTTGCTACTCATTTCAGTGCTGTCCACCTAACACTCGTTAAGTTAAGATTGGGGATGGACTTAAAACGACGAGTTTGCTCGTGAAATTTTCCAAACCGCGCTTTAAATGACTGCACGAGATTAGACTTGAAGTCTGCTAGCTGCTTAATAAAAAAAGAAGATGTTGAGCTTGGTCGATAATATGCACGTTTCTTTGAACTCTCCCAGTTTTCAAAGTGTAGTAGATGACCTGCTTCAATGTCGCCGATAAAGAGCTCTAGCTTGTTTTCAAATACAAACACTGCTGTTGCAGGGATAGGATTGAATTTCCAGCGCTTTATATTTTGACATTTGGCTTATTTAGAATATCTTTTAAATTTAATAAACATGTAGATGTAAGACAACTCAAGACATAAATAAAAACGATAATTTGTCTGCGAGCCAGATACAGCCATAGTTTATCGAACCTGGAATATGACATCAGCACTAATAGGTTTGTATAAATTTAAGGTTTTGGTTGATTTAGATAAAAATACAGGTAGTTTTTTTTTTAATTGTGTAATTTTATTTTCTCCTTATTTATTTTTTACTTTTCTATTAACTCTAGGGCAACCAAATTCACTTCGCCTTAGGCCTAAAATTCGCTGATGGTTGTCTAATTTATTGAGAGAGCAGCTCCTGGTGAACTGGAGTAATAGAGGTGACCTCAACATTGTCGTCTCTATCATCAAAATATCGTTAGTCTACGCTCTTAAATAACACCGCTGAACTTTTCATTACATGATTCATCTCAGTGATAATATTCTGAGAGGTCCAATTCTTAATCATTAAAGTGATCTCAAACAAAGTCGATAGCAAGACGTTGATTATCAGAGAAATATAACAATAATAAAATAACATAGATTGTAACTGATCTAATAACAAGTTTTCAAGGATGAAATCTTATTAATCCATAGATAGATTAAAAAAAAAAACACTCTCAAACTTTCTAGGATTTATTATATCATCAATAACATTACTTTTAGTTTTATCAATTCATTAATTAGTTCACAAACAGTTTAGTATAGTTAACTTTTAAAACAATTACTGCAAAATACTACAAAATATATCCACACAGAATCAATTTTGATCCCTTACAGATCCTGAAAATCTTTGGGGTCTAGTGTGTGGCATACACAGGTTTCATTGACCACTAGCAAACAGACGATTGTGTGCTTAGCACAATGCCCCGGGGGTTTTGCAAGCACCACGATTCGAACTCGAGTTCTTGATGTGGTTCGGTAGTCCAGCGCGCTACTACTTTGACCACCGCGCCCCTAGCCTTTAAATTCAATTAATACACACAGTTTACAAATGTGCACACCACATTTCCAAAATTGTTTTTGGCACGCAAATATGTTTATATAAAAAAAGTTTACTTGAACTTTAACTCACAGTAACAATAAAGCTATCATTTCAAATTACTTAAAGATAGGAAGCTTTCAATTAGTCGAAAAAAAAAGATATTCAAAATATTTTTAAAGAACGTCCCTGATCACACATTTTCGGGAGTTCGTATTATAGCCCACGTTAAAGTCAAAATAAAACATGTTAAAAAAATATTTCGCTGACTCGAAAGAGATGCATACCGCCAAGCACCAAGAAATTTCTTTTGGAAATATTAGAGGCACCTACGACCACGAAGTGTTTGGACACAAAAACACACACACACACACACACACACACACCAAAAACAAAAAAACAAATTTAGATTAAAACGATTTTTGATTACAAATATGAATTAGTTGTCAGTGATTATAAAAAATAGCGAAACAATAAAAATAATTAATTTAAATGATAACGCCACAAAATTTAAGTCGTGTTTAAATATTAACCCATCGTGTCTGAATGAGATATAATAAAATTAATATCTTATATAATTAAAACATTGATCTAGACCTGTGATTCTCAAAGTTGGCGCTTCCCGCCCTCCCCCTCATTTGGGCGTTGAAGTGAGTCAGGGGAGCCGTAAAGTCCACGGGTCTTTTTAAGAGGGGGGGGGGCAGTGAATAACTGTAAGAAGGCAGTGAAAGCACTAAAACGCAGAAATCAGATTTAGAAAAAAAATGATTTATGTCTTCAGCTCATAAGTTTTAATTCTTTCAATATGTTTAGGACTTTTGCTCCGTTACCGCATATTCCCTTTCTTCAGTAAGCTCAAAACAATGATTTATTCCCGTATGAATACCAACAATTGTGCTGTTCCTATTCATTAGTATTTTAATCCAATGCGAGAGTACCATAATAGGTATCTGCTTGCATCTCGAAGTTGGTGCATCAATTTATTACTTACTTATTTTTTTTCAAAACGCCGTTCTACATTTCACTTTATACAGAAATGGTGTCAAATTATTTATTTTATTCGCGACACATAATACTTGACGCATCCGTCAATCATTTCTTTATGCACTCACTGTAAGAAAGTGGCTAGTTCTGTTTTACGATCTTATCTCCTTTACGGCTTCCTTTGCAGAATCTTGTATTTAAGACTGTTTGGTGATATAGTTTAGCTGCTTCTTTAAACTTGTTAACAAACTTCTTGCAATACCTTTGCTTCTCTTAGCTCGTTAAATATTGCATGAAATACAAATGTTTTGATTGGTGGTATTTTCTTATTTCGTACTCCTTATTGTCGCCCACACACTCATGGCATTGCATGCAGGCTGCTTTTTCTCGCAACGCTCTTGAAGCAATATTTAACATTTATATCGCAATTTTATAAAAAAATACAATCGTCTTCAATCTTAATTTCTTTTGTATCACTCATTGTTTTAATCAACGTCTATTTTCTTTTAATTGACACATTTTCAAAACTTTTCGAGAAGTAAATAATAAACAATAGCTAATACCGGTAGAGCTGAAATGTAGTTTCGAACAAAATACGACTAATGATTCTAGAGCCACAAGGCCAATTACATATCTTTAGATTAAAATCAAATGTTAAGAATAATATTTCAAAAATATTTATATAATTAATTAGAAAAAATATCAACATTACATGAAATCGCCACATGTACATGCCAACGGGCAACATAATATACTCTGACTGGTTGCATGTGGCCACGGACCGCAATTATCACCTTTCTGTGTTTGGGTAAAAACAATAGGGGACGCTAAGTTTTTTTTTCCTGGAAAGTGAGTGGATATTGTTTTATGCATTGAAAATAATAATTATAATTTTTTTTTAAAAATGAAATCTCTATTCTAAAACCAACAAAGGCCAAAATATTGCAATAGAAGTATTTTTTTTAAAATAAACACTGTAGATTTTGTGCCCTAGTATTTGTAAATGGTTTTAATGGAGCGTATTATCAAATAATTACATTTTATCATTTAATTTATTTACATTTAACACACATTAAAATGTATCTATACACAGATAGGTTTAACATAAGTCACGGTTACTTGTCCTCTTTTTATCATAATGTCCTAGCGGCTTTCCGTAATAAAAAGAAATACTTTTGTCCGCATTTTTCTCCATCTCAAGATAAACCACCTGTTTTGATCTAAAATTTATTTCAAAATGACCTGACTGGGGATTACCTTTGGCATGTGAATTCACTGATGAGCGTATTTCAGTCCCAAAATTAAAAACATTGAACGCGAAATGAATTCGCTTTTGTGGTTTTTATTCCCATTAATCCGTTCAGTCTCTTCTAAGATGCCGTGCATAAAAGCTTGTTTCAAGCCACTGAAGAAACTGTTAACACAGTTGCATCGAGATGGCTAGATGACCGATGTGATGATTTATGTTTGTAGGGTAACCTTATTGTACAATACATGTTTAGAATTTTTTGATATTATGTGTACATTGAGGATTTGAAATGAATTTACTGAAAGTCGAACTTGTAACGAGGTTTTATTAGCTGTTTAATACCTCAGAAGTTAAAGAATGGTTTTGATAAAATGTGCCACTTGAAGAATATGTTTGAGGCAAACTTTGATGAAGACGACATTTTTAGCGCAACTGGTGCACGAGAAGATGGGGAAGTATTTCAACAGTTGCAAAAGTGAGGAATATTTTGTCACCATTGCTGATTTGTAACATATAGCCATCCCAACATACAGTGCTAACACTGAATGAGTGTTTTCTCTAATGCAAAGTCAATGGACAAAGGAAAGAAATAAGCTGCTCATTAAAAGAATTATGTTTGTGCAGCATAACATTGAAGCATATGTCATGCAAAATTTTCAACACGTGTATGAGATGTATCTCTGCAAATTGCCTATTTTGTTGAAGGTAATCAGTTCTACGGAGAAAACGCTTGGGTTCAGCCCAAGGCGCATTTGATGTTACTAACAAACTTGGCTCAAATGCGCACGTTTGATGATAATGACTCAGAATGAGATACTTTCAATACTGTTTGGTAAACTTCAGTAACTTAGCTACAAACGTACTTGTTGTTTTTTTCTGCCATCTAGTGTTGTGCACTGAACACTCAGTTAATACAAATGAATAGTTAAATAAGAACAATATTTATTTTGCTTAACGTATATTTTATTTATACAACACCAAACATTGGCAATCTTTGATGAATTTTAGTTTCCTCTCTTTCCATGTCACAGTTATGGTAACACTATATGCACAGCATTAATTGACATTTTGCATCTTTTCATGAAACAACAGAACAGATTATTTTTTTTCACGTTTAATTCACTGCTAATTTGTTTTAAAAATTTTTAATCACTTATTGTAACTGTAAAAAAAAAAATTTTAATTAAGAGGTCAGCTCTCATTATTAATCACATTAACTAAAATAAAACATTGGAAAAATGAGACAAAATATCAAAATTGCATTTTTCTCAACTTAAACAGTTTAAAGTTTAAATAGAGAAAGATATTTTTAAAATAGAAAATGCAGCAAAAGTCATTCAAAAGGCTAAGTAACCGATAAGACTATTAGTTTCACATAGTTAACAATAACGAGAAGTTTATAAAATAGATTGTCTGTCATCTTAATGCGTAGCGAAATGCATGCAATGTTAATATAATTCATGATGTCTAAAAACAAATCATCGAGTGCGGGTGAAACCTCTCATACGAGTACCTCTTATAACGAGTTATTCGCAAAAAAAGCCAAAAATTTTGAGAAAATGTGCGATCTTTGCTAGCGACATTTCGAATAATGAGTTAGGCATACGGGGCAGTTTCTTTTTTCCCGACATTCATTTGTGAACAGAGATGGTCGCACCGATAAAGAAGCCATTAGTTTTCTTTTAGTATTCGCTCTTTTAGCGTAATCTTTTCCTTTGTGATCACACGTTTTTATAAACTTACTTTTTGGAAAGTATTGTTAATTGTTTTTGTTAAGTGCCATGTTAAAAATGATTAATTGTTTGTCATCATTTCATATTTATATGTACGTTCTTTGCTGCAAATCTAAATTGTATGTAAGGGGACTATACTTTATAACAATTGGTAAGCAATTTTACTTAAATAAATTTTAATAACAGTTTGAAAAAATGAGTTTTCTTTTTCCAGCATTAACGCATTTTTGTATTTTACATTGATTAGTATGGGATAAAATGTATAGTATAACAGAGTGTTTCGCATAGCGTGTAAGTTTTTGGAAAGAATCAAGCTCGTTATAAGAGGTTCCACACTTTGCAATAAATTGAAAGTATCTACCTATCTTATAAGAAATCACGCTGCCAAGAGTTTGTTCATGGATTTAATACATCACACCTATAACAATAAAATGGGGAATTTCATATATGACCTGTGAATTCGTTATAAGAAAAAAAAAGTAAATGTGTCTTTCAGCACACATGTTTCCTTTTATGTTTTGTAAGTCGCCACATCCACATCAATCTACGAAATTTTATATTTTATAATTATTTTGTCAGCTGGCACATAAAACATGCGTTTTTCAAGTATAACGCAGCAGAGTCGCAGTCGTAAATTTTCATTCTAATAACTTCTTTAAAATTGTGACATTATTAAATAAAATTTAGGGACATCAGATGTACCAATAAAAGGGCCAGCAATTCTCTACGGATACCGTCTTCTGTAAGTTCTTTGTTTAATTTGTGTCATAACTTAACCTTTGATAAATGATTTATATTAATTGCAATGTTAAAATCCTACCACAGAAAAGAAAGAATGACATCAGGAAAGAAACATATAATGACTTGTGAAAATGGTGTTCGGATAGTAGTAATCAAATAACAATTACTATAAAACTTTAAATCACATTTAAATCCAAAACTATTACAAAATCTATATCACTAGTTTTCCTAACAATGTGTGGAAAAATATGCTGCTTAATTTAAGATTACCACATGTTTGTGTTTTAAATTCAGCGACGATTAAGCGAAAAAATGTAAATATGCATTCAAATCATTGAAGTGTATTGTAAGAGGATATAAAGTTTCGATTAACTTTATTTTAGACTTTTTTAAAATATTTTTTTCCAACTTTTTTGAAAATAGATGGTATATGGTCTAAATTTTTAAAAATATTTCATCTGTCTTTTCCATATGTTTTTCAATATTTCTTGTTCAAATTCAATTTCTAAATCTTATTAAGATCTCATTTTTTAAATTTAAAAAATCAGCCAACAACTATATTTAGTGTCATTCTATAGTTTCAAAGGTAGTTGGGTAATAGCATTGATTATCAGGGGTGTGAATTAAACGCGTTTTCGTAGTATTGGCAATAGTGATTTTTATAAAATTCGAGATGTTTATTCATGTTTTGTAATTGTTTGGTAATACATTCAACAACAATAAATGTAAACGAAAATATTTTTAAGCCTACTACTAAAAGAGCACAATAGTACATCTGACTAAGTCTTGTAGATTTTTGTTTAAAAAAAATTGTTTTGTTGAGAATCAAAATAATTAAACTATGTCATGTAAAGAATAAAAAAATTTTCTATATGAAAAATAATGCTTGCTGTTTTACCGTATTTGTTTGTTGTATTTTTTTAAAGAGAGAAATAAACAATACATATTATGTTTAAATCATATTCTCTTTTTAAAATATTTTTCCCGCTTAACTATGAAAACAAATCAACATTTTTTAGTGTAAGATAAAAGCAATACTACAACAAGCATCAAGGAAAGCATTTCCAACTTTAACTTTTAATTAAACAGCAAGAAAAATAAACCCCTATCCAAATGCTTTCACAGTTCCTAGACAATTTCAAGGATAGTTTATCATTTGTTTTCATTTTGGTACATCTTGTTAGAGATGAATTCCCGAATACAATGCAAAGCTTTACCGACTCAACATCATTTTCAAGATTACATTTTATAGTAAGATTTTTGTAATCTTTTGGATTTTCTAAACTAATGCTAATTAAATACAAGCCATCCAGAGGAGCTGTGAAGATTCCGGTCTGTTGGTCAAAGTATCCTCCGTAGTTGCATTCAACAGGATCAAACAGTTTTAATTTAAAATTTTCCTCCGTAACAGTTAAAAACTTATTGGCAGAGAATCCGACAGTGGGTTGGTCTAGCCTGAGCTCTGGAAATATAAATATTTATAAATATATATATATATATATATTTACATATATGTGTATATCAGAGTGCACAAATTATATCCACATCAATATAAATAATACCTCTCAAGTCAAGCAAATTACAGTATTTGATGTTCATTTTCGCTGCTTTGGAAATTTTGAACGTATTACCTAGCTTAAAAATTATGCGTCGAGCCCCTATTAAAGGACATTGTCCTCAGTTCAAGCGATTTCTGGCATATCCGCATCTTATTTTGCTGCGTAGAAATCGATCAGTAGGTGTTTCATCGCCAACTCAGTCATGCCACATGTGTTGTAGGCTGGGCATTTTTAATTAATTTATTTTTGTTAGGGGGGGGCATATCCTGTGCAGGTATCTGTTTGGTGAAAAGTGCCCTATCATAAATTGGTTAACGATGGAAAAAAAGTTAAGAGGTGATTTCTAGCAAGGACATTTCCTGCTTAGTCGTAACACGAGCCATTAAAGCGTCCTTGCCATGGAAACTTCTGTCCAAGATTTGAGAAACCTATGCAGGAAATGGTCTTTTAGCCACATTTTCAATCTCAAGTGGATCTCGTTTTATGCATAGTAAATAATTTAATATTGAAAACATTATTTATTATTGATGGTAAAGTTGTAAAGCATCATTATTTTTGTGTTTCATTTATATATATATATATATGTAGATATGGAAAATGTAGATAATGTAAAAAAATTCAATATCAATTGCAAATATATCCCTACCAATTTTTGAAACTTTTTTCGACACTTCTTCCACGCGACTCTCAAATGAATCTTTCTGTAAATGAAAAAAGTAATATAATTCACGATATCAACGTTTCATGCATACATCTAAAATTAATATGTCTTTCAAATTGGGAATGTTTGTTCCCTCCCTATCTATCTCTAAAACGTTATGCTAACAGAGATTTTTTGAAACGGAATGTATAACAATCAAGATTAGCAAAATCTATGAGTATTAGAAACAAGTAAGAAAATTTACGAATATGTTATTAATTATTTAAAATAGCATTAATCTGAAAAAGAGCCTGTCTCATTAGCTTGCTAGTAGTTGCTTTGACGGTTGAAACAATATAGCAATAAACTAATTTAATATAAATGTGATACTTTTCTTTTTTTTTTCAAATACAATTTCAAATATTAATGTCTTAGACACATTTTCGGGTGGGAAATAAATTTTGGGACTAAATAGTTGTAGCTAGGTCTTTTTCTTTTGTTGTCTTTCTTTTTTAATTTGAAACACTTGAAACAGGATTTTTTTTCACAAACTAACTATACCTTTGATAGCTGCTTCTTCATTCTCTCAATGTTCTCCAAGTTGAAACTTTTGTTTAAATTTTCCAAAGGTATCAGTCTTTTTGCTAAGAGTTGACAAACCATTCCAGACTAAATAGCATAAGAATATATATAAACCTAGGTATTATGTGTTCTAAATAGACGTGGGACAGTTTAAGAACTACCACTAGATTTCATGATATTTATATTTCCAGTTATCAAAAGGAGATAGCATATTCATATGGGCCTACTTACACTTTTAACAGAAATTCATTAAAAAATTTAAAAAATAAAAAAATAAATAAGTTTACTTTCGAAAGCAAGCGCAATGTTTTGTTTTCAAGGGGGGGGGGAGTGGGGATAGTGTGTTTTTTTTTTCATTTTGTTGTTGTTGGTTTTTTTGAGGTTTTTTTTGGTATTATTTTGAATACGATATGTTATTTTAAACTTTTAGATGTAATGAAATCTAATACTTTTTAATTAATTATCGGAAAACTTTGCTTCATGTCTTTTCGAATCGTATTTTCTTAAATAAAATAATTAATTACCATATATCAATTTTTATTTTAAACGTAATAATGAAACGTATTTGTTAGTTACCATTTCCTGAAATTTATCAAGATTGAGAATTCTCATATGTTCGAACTGTTCTGTGTACCGAGACGACATCTCATTGATACATTTTTCTATTTCATTTATTTTATCAGACGACTCATGATTCTGTTCATCTGTACTCTCCACCTTCTTTGACAATTCTCGTAGTGACACAGACGTCTGTTCATTCAATGTTTTAACCAATTCCAGCTCTTTATTGACTTCATTTATTGATACATTGATAGCTTTACTTGATCCCTCTAAACCTTTTAACATCGTTTCGTGTTTTTTAACAGATTCTTTCAACGTCTTAATATGCATAGAATTTTCCTGGTTATTTTTTTCAGATTTTATCACTTTATCATGTATTATGTTTAGAGACCTTGAGCTAGAATCTGATAAGCTTTGAATTCTTCTGTTGACATGTTTTTGTTGTGATGTGTAACCTCTAAAAATGTTATTATTTTTATCTTGGTCTTTTTTAACTTTTTCTGTTGTTGTTTTGAGCGAGAATAGAACTTCTTCTAATATTGCTAGTCTCATCGTTACATTTTGTGAAGGATTTTTCCCTTCTGAAACGTCTGAAAATAAATATTGAAACACGCGTTGAGCCAAGTTGATATTTTAGTTGCTAATGAAATCAAGATGTGTCTAGCATACATATGAAATAGATATAATTGAAGATTTTTTTTTCTTTATTCATTGAACACCCGTTACCTGATTGATATAACCCGTCTTCAGTTTGACAAGAGCTGTTTATAAAAACTTTTGGGCTTTCTTCAGTGGGTTTACGTGTCAATGAAGCCTGCAGCTCGTTGCTGTCATCATTCACATGCCCTACAGATGAGACATTATATATGAATTTTAAAGAATTGATTCTATTCCTTAACGTTTTTATACATTTTTGAGAGATAAAATTCATTTAAATGCAATAAACTTTACTGAAATTTGAACATTATACATATACAATACAAAATTGTAAAATACATAATTGTATTTTGCTTGATGTTTTAATGGAAAAGTTCCGAAACATTGATGATTTCTAACAATTATAGCTCACTTTTTAAAAAAAAATATAAATTATGTAACAGTTAAAATCAAATTAAGCGTGGAAGATTTATATTTACTATTAGTTATCAAATCCTGAACATTAAGTTAATTTTAAGCCATAAAATAAATATTTCTAGATAAATATAACTATTTTTGTTCTAAATAAATAGTTATTGTCACATTTCAAACTGTTTAGTAATATGATGGGAAGACAAACATACAAATAGTTTTTTGTTTTTTTTTTAAAAAAAAAGCTTTTTCCGTAATCAATATAAACAATTTCTCACTCAGTGACATTAAATCCTACGTGTCTGTATACGTGACTCGGTTTTTTTTTTTTTTTTTTTTTTTTTTTTTTTTTTTTTTGTTTTTTTAAATGAGTCGCTTTGAAAGCCTCAAGATTTTATTTTAAAATGGGGTTTTTATAAGTTAGACTTAGATCTATTATTTTTAAGTTAATTTTTATTTGTTTATGTGTTGTCGAAAGTCTTTCAATTTATTTAATGATGAGCAGTTATTTTTAAAACATTTTTATTCATTAATAAGTGTACCATTATTTCAATATCGTTATATTTCATTCATATTAACCTTAATTAAAATAACAATCTATTACAATGTGGAGCCTTGTCTGACAAAAAATGAATCTCTGTAGTAGAGCTTTCAGATGGGTTCGGAGACCCTTTACATGAGACTCTTTTGCCAACTGTTGAAAGATCTTAAAGTCGTCCAGGGCGCATCTTTTTTATGCTATAATAAAGCTTGGAATAGTTCATCTGGAAATAATACCATTTTGCAAGACTACAAAGACATTTTTGTACAGATATAAGGGGGTAGGAGGCTACAAAGAAAACGTAGAATAATAATTTGTATGCGGTTGAGAAAGACCTTACAGAGTCCGGGCATTGTTGTGAAAGGTGGTGGAGTGGGTCTTGTCGGAAATAAAGAGATTGACTTAGCTGGCAAGGGCCATAGTAACACGTAGTAAATGGTTGATGTTGAAATAACAACTAAATCTGCTATTATTCATCGTTTGAAACTGTAAAACAAATTAACCTGCTAATTCATCGGACTTGGCGACTAGAAAAGCGATGTGTTGTTGAATTGTGTTAATCATCTCGGCCCTGGTCAACTGTTTCACGTGTCCACCATTGCGCCAAAATTCCACTTCCCTTTGTACCTGAAATTTGAAGATGTGTTAAAAGGTAGCAATTTGATCAGTTGCTTCGTTAAAGCATCACACTAGAAAAAAACTAAAAATTTACTTCTTCATCTTCTATTTTAAAGGGTCCCTTTTTATTATTGTAGATTTTCTAGTTCATTTCAAGAGAATAGTGAGCATATTTATATTCAAATTATAAATAGTTTTTAAAATACTTTCTTTTTTTAATAGGAACATTCAATCATGCTAGATCAATGCTTAAATTAAAATATGAAACTACGTCATAAAGATATTATAATGTTAGATTTTACGACAAACATTCTTACTTAATGTTTATTGTAACTAAAGAGATACAACTTTTTTTTCATAGTATTTTATTAAACAGTTAAAATTAGTATCTATGGCGGATTACGAGGGGGGGTGGGGCTGAAAGGGCTAAAGCCAGGGGCCTCCAAATAATTTAGGGCTCCAAAACTAAGTATATTTTATAATAAAGGACGAAAAATGTTTACATGAATCCCTGAAATTATCATAAACTAAATAAATTAATTACAAATTACATATTAATATGATCACTATTCGGACTCGATAGCCTTGTTATCTAAAATCTTGATTATAATAGGCTCAATAAGAAAAAAAATTATCTGTATATATAATTCTTTACATCACTCAACTATGCGAAACACCACGAACACACGCCAAAGAAAACGAGTATGTCCAAACTAGCATTACCAATGACCCTCGTTGTCGTTAACCAATCATAGGTAACGGCTGGCAAGCGAATGTAGTGGAGGGGTGGGCATGTTTTGAAACCAGCAATGCTTTTTGTTTTCAATTTTTTGTGTTCCTTAAAAAGTAAATGTATTTCGTACTGTATGGTTATTACATCCGCCTGACATGCCGAAGGTCTTCAGTTCAACATTTAAAAAAAAAAAAATTAATGTTTAATTTGTATGCCCATTCTCTCCCCCTTTCTTAGCGAACATAAACACCGCTTCGCTCAATGTTATACCAATTCTTTCATCAGGTAACGGTTTTTTTCTATCGGTCGTTTATTTCTGGGAAAAGATCTCAAACGAACTTGTTACTCTTTTGCTTGGAAACACGGCTGTTATATTAGTTTCTCAACATTGGGAAAACTTCAGTGACGAGCTCTATGTTGTTCTCAGTGATTACAATGTAGACATTTCACTCTCAACAATATGCCCAGTACATGTAAACTTCAGGAGTATTTGGTTGCGAGGCTGAAATAGTCGCGATGTCCGAAATACTTCTAGAATTTATTCGGCGGTCTCCCTCCCCCCCCCGAGCATTCACTCGCGTTGTTCTCATTTTTTTCATGCTACTGCTTTTGTCCGTCTTCCCCCCCCCCCCCCCGGCACACATTTTCTGTGTACCATCTATGAATAAGTCAGCGGCGTATGCTACGCCGTAGGTCATATCTAGTAAAGAATATTGTCTAAATTTATGTTTCAATATTCTTATAGTTCTTCTGGTTGCATGGAAGCACTAGGCTTGTGGTAAGAGTGATGTAGGAATCTATCCATCAGAGGTGTAATCTTTATTTTATTTACTTTTTTTTACACAAAATTTTAGGATACCGCCATGTAGATCTAGTTATTTTTTTGTGTTCTTTTTTTTCATGAATAATAATTTTGGCTGAGAAGGTCGATTCCGACAAACAGACAAACCATGAGTATGGAACCGATTGATTATTTAGTTAAAAGATACAGTCTTATATTAGCTGCTAGCAATCATTTTATTTAAAAGGACGCTGGCTGGATAGGGCCCCAGTTTGAAATGCAGCCATTGGCCCCCTGCAGCCGTAATCTGCCCCTGATTAGCATAATAAATAAATTTTCACATTTAATATTACTTATTAAATTCATCTTTCAAAATTAATGTTAAATGTTGTAAATAGAAATTGTACATCTCTTGTAAATGTGTTCATATTAGACTCATCTTACCAGAACTTGATAAGTAAAAGGTTTTACAATTTAAAGCAGGTCTAGCATTGTTTTGCTTTTTAAATATGTAAGTGATTATATTTTAAAAGAACATTCATAATTTTTTTAAAAATTATTATTCTTAGAATTTTTTATAATCTTTAGTTTATTTTTTTAAGATATATTAAATTTTCTTTTAGTGCTGATTATCAAAAGGGAAATAAGTTTTACAGAGAATGAACATTTTAACTGATTTGTTAATTCTTTTTTTAATTTATTAATTCTTTTGTTTTAAATTGTTGTTAATATTTTATTTTTGTAATATGAGTTAACCATGAGCAGTGGGAATATTATTTTCTTTCAAAGGTACGTAATCAAATGAAAATTTACCTGAATGAAGAGCTCGTCGACACCATCTTTAAGGGAGTCCGTAACTTCCCTGAGTATCTCCATCAACTTGGTGATAACCTGTGTATATATTTTATCTTCAAAGACCTTGCTCGTCATTTTCGTTATCTTCCAATGTTATTTTATATACTCTTTCTAATAATACTTTGAGATTTCTTCCAGATACACTTTAATAGTTCTCTTATCTTTTGGAGGCGTCTTCTGCTAGACCGACAATTTTTGCATCCTAATTAAAATAATGAAAACAAATGTTTAAATAGATATGTTGTACCTGTGATGAAATTTGGGTCGGACTCTCAAGGCCAAGTAACCCCTACCCACTAGACTACCCGGAGATAAGGGGAGGTAACTCCCATCTGGGAATCTAGCATGTGGGCAGAATAAATGATACATAATTTCATCAACGGGGCTGAAACAAGGAAGTCTTCACCCCATTGGATATATTTTAACATGTAACCAATCAAGAGTTATTAAAGTCACGTGACCAGTAAAGATATAACCAGAGAAAACGCAAGGTTCATTCTTTTCACTGCCAAACTGTACAAGGCGAAACATCGAACAGTAGCGCCCCACAGGATCGTATCACTGTAGGAGAAAAGCTGGCAATCTATCCAGTCTAGTAAGAGTGAACTCAAATCTTATTATAATTATGTACATTTATAAATATATATATTTTTCATAGCAGATTGATATTTTATTTTGTTCGATTGACATGGATTTAGTACCCCACGGGATATATTTACCGTGTGGGACCCTTGTGATATTTTAGATATATAGTGTTTGCTTAAATAATATGTGCCTGCACACGCGATCTCCACCAAATAGTTGGAGCAGCGTGTGTGGATATTAAATTATGGATTAAATAAATTAAATTGTTTTATTAATTGCTGAACCCACGTGTAAGATGTTCGCCAAATAGGCCTACACACGTGGTAGTAAGAATAAACCATTAATTCATATTATTATGTCAAATTGTTATCCCCTTCTGGCGTCTTGCTCTGAACGGCTTGTCGTTGGAAGGAGGACCATGTATAAGTCTATGCGATAGAAAACTCCCAGAGTTTTGTTTCTATTTCATAGCCTGGTTCCTGCTACGCCTGAATTCCAGGGAGCTGCCAACCAGTAGAAGTACGCCACGGTGAGGTAGCCGGACAGCCGTCCCCCCCCACCGGTACTAATGCCGATAAAGGATCGCTACCCTTGCCACGCGACAGCCAAGTACACCTTGTGTCCGTGCCAGCTAAGACCGATAGCAGATCAACTAGTGCTACCATCCGCCCTAACGGTAGGATTGAACCTCCGTACAGTAGGCCGGAGACACGCACCATTCGCCACAGAGCCATGTGCTCTATTCTACCCAGCTTATCACGTTATACCGTAATAGCTGATGCCGGCCATACCACACCCTAGCTGTGTGACCATATGTGCTGCAAATCTTGTCAACAACACAAGTGGAGAGAAGTGAGAACCCCTCTACTGTGTACGATCTATCTAGGTCAAATAATACAGCAACCAACTTGTTTACACAAGCTTAGTCGAGCCAGCTGACTGCTACGTCATATTGTTAACACCGAGTGGGAGGAGCTCAACACCGGAAGCTGACGTCACTTACACGTCGCAGAGGGACGAAAGGAGGTCAAGTCGCGGCACACCAACTCAGCAGACATACAAGCTACGCCAGTGATCAGGGACTCCGAAACACAATATAAGTATTCAAAATATAGAAACTTTGGCGTAAGGCAAGCTGTAATGATGATAATTAGCGAGCCATAAGACTTTAAATACCTTAATCTTAGGGGCAAATTTATTAATGAATATTGAGATATTGCCATTGTATATAGTGTACATTAAACGTTAATCAGTTATATTATACAATGGTTCTTTTGTTTATCATTTGCGGAGATCACTAATGTACGTCTTTGTGTGTGTGAAAGTATAAATACAAATAATACCCTAGACAAAAAACTTACTACACATCTTTTTACCACAGTATCCAAGCTCACACAAATTTATAATTAGTCAAAAAAATATATGCATGTAATCAAAATCAGTTAGAAATGTTAAAATGTGTATTAAAGATTGTTAATTTTTTTCCATTATGTTTAGACTTCCAGTAAGTTTAAGGGCCGTCCATAAAAGACGTCTAGCGAATTCGGCCAATTTTTAATACTCTACTGTCTCGTCACACTTCGTCATAAAAAACTAGACCAACCACCCTCCTAATATAACGTCACAAAGCTGTAGACCAACCCCCTAGAAGGGTTATATTCTATTATAAATGAGTTTACTTTATTGTTATTTTAGTATATTTTCAGTGTGAGGCTGTACTCTAATATTCTAACACACTTGAATCAATGTAAAACGTCATGAAATAAATACTGTGAAATCAAATCCTTAAGAGGAACTGTGGTTTAAAATAGCGTGCTTGAACGTAACGTCAATATTCTTTAACTCCCCACTACCCGCCATTTAACATCGTCGCAAATGTGGGTACGTGACATCATTTATGGAAGGCCCCTTACCTTCGATCCGTGCTTTTCTAAAATATTCTCAAATAATTGAAGAAAGCTAAAGAAATGAGTATTATTATAATATTACTTAAATCATAATTTTTAAAAAAATGAAAGATTAAAAGTTTAAAATATTTAATAATCAAAATTGCATTTATATTCACATGTATACAATATGTATGGATGCTTTAATAATTAGTGAATATACTTGTGGGACGCGGTGGTCGAGGGGTAGCGCGCTCGACTGCTGTAACGATGGTCACGAGTTTGAATCCACACGAAGGTGAGGATTCGTTTCCGGGGCCTGAGGAGTCCCCGAGTCACCCAGCTCTGAATGGGTACCTAACTAGACAATAGTTAGGCGGCTGGGGTAATGCGTGGAACCCCTATAGCCGTGGCCTGTGACCGCTGCATCACTTGCCAACAGATCATCTCTCATGGTCTGTGGACGCAATTATCTTCTGCATAGAAGGAGCGTCTGTATATCTAAGATATATAAGATAAGAAGATATATAAGATCTTTCAGTCAAAAATTACATTGATCTGATGTTTAATCCGTGACAATTTAATCTATTTAACATTTTTCTAACATACACAAGGATAGAACAAGAAACATTTCAGTTAGAATTGCTGCAATTATTTTTACATAGTATTTCAAGTCCCTTAAATAGAACTAACTAGACCGCTGGAATTAATTATCATTCTTACCTAAAACTGTAAAATAGAGAGCTGGTTATTTTGTCAAATATTATAAGCTTTAAAAAGGGTAAAACACACGATTCAAGAAAATTAAAACGTGTACATACCAGTTTTTAATTAAGCTGTACATAGGAACGTACACAGAGTAAACAAATCAATTCGGGTAATTCCACTACATTCTAAATCGTTGGTACAGAACTGTCCCATTCATTTATTAACTCTTACTCAATGCCAGATATTTTAAATTATGATTTCGTGTGAAAATCGAAATATAGACTCGTCAGCAAAGATTATAATGATATAAGTAAAATAATTGTGTGTTGATAACGTAGGATTTTAGTAAGTATTTAGAATCCTCGTACCAAATTTCTTGAAGATGGGACAATAAAACTAGTCTAAATGGTTCAACAATTATAAAATGAAACCCATTTCATTTTATAAATTTTTTGCCCTCAAGTTTCACGATATTTATTTTCAAAATCTTATCCACCAAGTTTGCTCGAAGATCACACACAGTAGCCAGAATAGTTCGCTGGAGTGTACACGAAATTTTGGATATCAGTGACTCAAACCATATTTATACAGTTTATATAAAAAACAATTTACATTAAGTCTACATTGCCCATTAAATGCAGCATGTAAATTCAAAAATAAATTTTGTTGTAAATCTAGAGCTTGATGAATATACTTTTTTGTTGATATGCTTGAAGAAGCCGCCAGCAGCAACTTAAAATACCTATTATAAAATTCGTGTGAAAAATTAACATTGTGGTACCTGGGCCTCTAAAAAGATGCATATTAAAGAGTTATGTCAGAACATTTTGTTGTAACAAACTCAACAAATTTCTAATGGTTCATGGTGATTGCTAACAGATATATATATAACTTAATTTTTGTTAAATATTATAACTGGATCCCAGAGCGTAATTGGTGTAGGATGTGTATATTAAAAATCGTGTTAATATCTATCTGGATCAATTTGGATTTACTTTTTGTAAAAATTTGTCTAGATTGTGTATCATCAAATTAGTAATCACATGATTCTAAGGCCCCCAAGCAAAGCGGCGCAAGATATAACGTTTAAAAGACCAGAAAATTTAAAACTGGAACATAATGGAGATATGTGTTATATTTCTTTTTTCATTAATTGGAAATTACGCTTTTCATATTTTGCACAAATCACAAAAAGATGGCTAAGGGCCCCCGGTCTCGTTGTTGCGGGCATTTAGAGTTTAAAAAAACTGTTTAAAAATGCCCATCACATTTTTTTTGCTTTGTACAAGATTTAACAAATTACCCAGGGGAAAATTCTTAAAAGACCTTCTACATTACCAATTTATTCATTTTAAATTGTGTGCCCCAGGCCCCTATATCGGTATTTAAAAACAAAATTATGCCATGAACGTTTTAGGTAATCTATTCTACTAAAAAATCATTTAAGTTTTAATGTGACTGGATGAATACACGATCTATACAGCTAACATAAGAAATAATTACATTTACGTCCCCCGGTCCCCATTTGTGCAAGGTATAACGTTTAAAAATCTAATTGATTTCAATCTGGATCATGACGGTTATATTTGTTAAACCGTGTAAACATGGATTGGGAAATAAAGAATAACATCTTAATGATACATAATTAAGAGAACCCGGCCCCGAACGAATGGACATTAGCCGTCTTTTTACTATATAGTATTTTAATATTGGTTATTCCGTTTTTAAATACCTAGTTTTGTAAAAATACAATTAATTAAACACCTGTCATAGTTTAAACACATTGTTTCATAACTTATATAAGAAGAAACAATCTAATTTTTGCATGCCTAGCCGTGCTTCCCTCCCTATGAGTAGTAATTTCAAATTTTTTTTCTCAATTATCATTGTGAGAGTGTACTTAGTAACTTTCAAAAGTTTTTTGAGTCTCTTACACAAGAATTTTGAGAATTAGTGATAAGCAAGTTTTTTTATATAGCTTACATATAAAAAAAAAACTACATTTTCCTCCCTAACCCACAGTGATTGACATTTTTTAAAAAAAATTCAATTGTTAAAATTTCGGAAGTGTACCGAAAAGGTTTCTAAAATTTCATGCTGCCAACTAGAATCTACATGGAAAATGCAGGGTTAGTGATTAAATGGGCATAAAAATTGCCTCCTTCTTCTTTACAGACAATTTTAGCGTCCTACATAATATGTTTTAATAAATATAATGTACACAACACTAAACAAAGTTATAATTTGACAGAAATTCTTTTTATGGCAATATAATCTAAATCAATTAATGATTTTAAAATTTGTTTTAAATATAATTATTTTTTCAATTAAATTTTTACTACCAATAGCATTACTTTGGATTTTTGTTTTACTAAAATATTTTCAATGATTGTAGAATACATCAAATGTTGAGTATTATTATTATTCTACTTAAATCATTAAAAAAAAACATAGTAACTGGTAACAAATGAAAGATTAAAAGCTTAAATTATTTAACAATCATAATTTCATTGATATTCACATATAGACAATATTACAGGATATTTTTTAAAATCATTTTGTAAACTTTCAGTTTTAAAAAAAAGCATTGAACTGATGGTTTATTCATGAAAATTTATGCTAAGTAACTTTTTACAATTATAATAGATTTGCCCATAGATAGTGCAAAGAAAGTGGGAGGGGGGTTAAAAGACACAAACTATATGACGGTGAAATCAGGACAACGCGAATGAACCTCAGATGCAGTGATAATTGAGACTCATTGTTGATCTGGAAAATTGTGTACTGCGGTTAGCTACTTGCCACACCCAACCCTGCACCACCCTAGCTTGGCAACCATAAACTAATGTGCATTACCTGACAAAGGTCATTCGTCAAGCTTATTCCCACTCGTCTTGTGCTTGTTATGGTGATGGAAAGGATTGTGGGCTATGAACGGGCACAAACACAAACAATGTAAAAATTAAAAACATAATGTCTTAGCTGGGGATTGAACCTGCGACCTCCGCGTGATAGGCGATGTTATAACAATTACACTATAAATTACATGTTAATTTGTTGTTTCGAAAGAACATAGGGATTGACTTCAATTCAACCCAAATGTTGAATGTTTACTACCTTCTCTTGCAATTTGATTGGTCGGTGTGGTCAGAGGTCAGACAGCTTCTTGTCCTGCATGGCTAGACCATGTATATAATTATATATTTATAGATACAAGGATAGAAAAAGAAACCATTCAGTAATAATGACTCATTCTATTGATCTAGTGTTTCAAGAACTATTTATTAAGAACTAACAAGACCGAACTATAAAAAGATTATTCCTACATAAAATTGTCAGATAAGAGCAGGTGATATTTTAAAATAATATAACCTTTGTAAAATATAGAAACACAAACTTCAATAACATTACAACAAATACATAAATGTTTGTATTAAGCTGTACATAGCAACGTAGACAGTGTTAACACATACATTCGGGTTTATCCACTTCATTTGAAAAAAGTTTGCGCAAGACTGTCCCTTTCAATTATTCACTCTTATACAATGCCAAATATTTTAAATCAATATTTCTTGTAAAATTAGAAATGGTAGACACGTCAGCAATGAATATAATTATATTAGTAACAACCTTGCAGGATGCACTAGAAAAATATGATTTTATTTAGTGCTGAAAATCAAGGAACACATTTTTTTTTGAAAGATTAAACAGTAAGATCGAAGACCGTTTAAATGGCTCAAAATAAACGCCACACCAATTAAATAAGGGCAATAGCAGATGTCGATTAGAGCATAGAAGCCGCCTTAAAAATTTGTGAAGTTAGGACAATGACTATTAACGTTTACAAGAAAACTTTATCGGCTGTTAATTTTGTTTGCATCTATAATTTTGAGATGAAACCTGCTTAATTTTTGTACACCATTGCCCTATATTTTCTTAAGTTATATTTTCAAAATCATATCTGCCACGTTTGATCAATAATAAAATATGGTAGCAAAATATTTCGCAGAAGTGTATCCACAAACTTTCTAAAATTTCTTTGCTATCTGTGAATGAAATAATATTTACACAGTTTTTATAAGAAAATAAACGACATTAAGGGCAAAAAAGATGCATAATGTAAATTCCAAAAGACATAATGATTTCAATCTGGATCATGGTGGATATGGTTTTTTGTCACTATTATTCAAGAAGAAATGGCCTCTCCTTAAGATACATTTTTTTAAAGTCATTCTAAAATTTGACATTTTTCTTCCCTCTTTCCCACAGCCCTTAAGCAATAGTCTATTAGCCGTTTATGTCAAAAATTTTGGTGTAACGCACTTAACAACTGTAAAAAGGTTCATAGTGCCAATTTGAATAAAATAATATCTATAAATATTACATACTAAAAATTACCTTTAAGGCTTACAGAGCGTAATTGGATGAATACGTTTTTAATTTCAATGTGGATCATGATGAATTTACTTCTTGTAAAAATTTGTCACTGTCGTGTAATACCAAAAAGGCAATAACATGAATTTGGCCCCAGGCAAAATTGTGCAAGATGTTACTTTATAATATCTATACAATTTTAATAATGATTGTAACGGGGATTTGTAATATACTTCTAAGTCAAATGTTTTTGGCTACCAATTCTTTATACATACATGTGTATTAGGGCGTCCCAGAAATGCTCGAAAAAAAGTTATTTTTTAAATCTTTGGTGTCTCATCCCCGGAAATGTGTCTCTTGGGTACAATGAGTGAATAGGTGAAGTTGTAGCTCATTTGAACAACATTTAGAGGTCCCCCAAGAGCTTTTAAAATTCCAGTATTATGCCAACATAAAAACCCAGACGAATTTATCAGGGATGTTGGTGATGCAGCAAAAGATGCTACATCACAGTGCCCTCACCATGGGTTACCATCAGGTTCAAGTGTAGAGTCAGCAGTAGACATAGAACAGCAACTGGTTGTAGGTGGTTCTGACAGTGACACAGACACACATTCAATGACATCATCTATTTGTCGGGATTCCAGTGACGATGCAGAATCTGATGAAGAATTTGTCATCCATTCAGCATCTTCAAGCAAAACAAATTATGCAACACGACATCGCAGACGAAGCATCATATCACCAAAAGTTACTGCAGTGCTGGACAGAACTAACACCAGCATTAGAAAATCTACAATGATACTTGCATCCGCATTCAACGAAGCTGGTGTTCCGACATCTGACACAGTATGTTCCAAGAGCACAATGCATCGTCATCGCAAGCTTCGTCAACAAGCTGCAGCACATATAAAAGAAGACTAGTTTATCTCAAAATCAATTGTTCATTGGGATGGTAAGCTATTGCCCGATGTTACCGGAGAGGTTACCATCGATCGATTACCTGTCCTGCTCTCATCATTTGTCGATGGCACTACAAAGCTTCTTGGTGTTCCCAAGTTAGCATCCGGGTCAGGACGGGCAGCTGCTGATGCAGTATATGAACATATCAAATCGTGGAAGTGCGAATCTATGGTCATCGGCAAGGCTTCGACACTACGGCTTCCAATACTGTAAGACTCAATGGAGCTTGCACTCTGTTAGAAGTAGCCCTGGGACGTAATCTATTATGGATGGCATGCCGTCATCACATGTTGGAAGTACTCCTTTCCGATGAATTCAATGTTTGTCTTGGACCATCCACTGGACCAGAGATTTTGTTTTTTAAGAGGTTTCGAGGAAAATGGCCAGAATTAAATCACACCCGAAGCACGATCCGCCCCTTTAATAATCGTGTCTGATTCGATTAAAGAATTTATCAAATGTCAACTTGAGGTCAGTAATTCACGTGAAGATTATTTGGAATTTCTTCTGCTTGCTGCACAAATGGTTGGGTTGGAGGTTGATGTCAGCATTCGCAGACCTGGTGCCCTACATAGGGCAAGGTGGATGGCGAAAGCAATCTATGCATTGAAAATCGAACTATTGTTTGCAGGCAGTGAAACTATCTTTCAGTTAACAGCTCGAGAATTACAATGTATTCAGCGCTTTAATCGGTTTACCATATGTGTTTATCTTCAATCATGGTTTTCATGCAGGCTCACCGCAGATGCACCTGTGAATGATATCTTGTTGATACAGCATTTACACGAATATGATGGTGCTGTTCTTCGATCGACTGGATTGAAAATGATGGTGCGTCACTCGTGGTACTTGAGTCCGGAACTGTCGACGCTTATGTTATTTTCAACCCTTTTGTCGGACAAAGAAAAAACTGGTCTTGTTCGGACAATGCAATCAGAACGTGGACGGCTTCTCATAAAAACACTACCAAAAAGTGTTGTTGATTTGCGTGCTTCTACCACATTTTTTGAAACATCCATCATTGATGCCAGTTTTCTAGATGTTCCTGTTGAAGCATGGTCAGATACACCATCTTTTAAAGTTGCAGCAGATTTTGTAAAGAATCTGGCTTGTATTAATGACTCTGCAGAGCGAGGTGTAGCATTGATACAAAATTTCAATGACAGTATCACCAAGGACGAAGAACAAAAACAATTTTTGCTCCAAGTGGTTGACAAACATCGGAAAAATTTTGCAGAGTGTAATCGTGAACAGCTGGCTAAAATTTAAATTTGAAGAACTTTTTAACATTTTTGTCTACCCTACAGTGGCTACAGTACAAAGTACAAGATAAATAGGAATGCTTAAATTAATTGCATTGCTTATTATTAATATTTTTCAAGCAGATTGACATTCTTTCAAGAATTAACTTTGTTTTTCATAATTTTTTACTTAAATTTCAAAATTAAAAATATAAACCATTCAAGATTTATATATTTTGTTTCATTTAATATTATAAACAATACTAAGCATCAATTTGTTACTTAATATATCAGTTTCGCATATAATGCAACATTAACACTGTATTTGATTTGACCACGAATGATTTTACAACAAAATCTGGAACTTTAAACCTCTTGGGGGACCTCTAAACATTGTCCAAATGAGCTGAAATTTTGCAGTTTAACTACTGTTACCATACAGACATATTCTGTGGGGTGAGACATCAACATTTCAAAACTTCATTTTTTTGGGACACCCTAATGTGTATATATGTATGTATGTATGTATGTATGTATGTATGTATGTATGTATGTATGTATATGTATGTGTGTGTGTGTGTGTGTGTGTGCGCGTGTGCGTGTGCGTGCGCGTGCGAGTGCGCGTGCGCGTGCGTGTGCGTGTGCGCGTGCGCGTGCAAGTGCGCGTGCGCGTGCGCGTGCGCGTGTGTGCGTTCGTGCGTGCGCGTGTGTGTGTGTGTGTGTGTGCGTGCGTGCGTGCGTGCGTGCGTGCGTGCGTGTGTG
>MUZC01004489.1:591987-606715 GCA_002072015.1 Radix auricularia | reverse complement strand
GTGCGTGCGTGCTCGCGCGCGTGCGTGCGTGCGTGCGTGCGTGCATGCATGCGTGCGTGCGTGCGTGCGTGCGTGCGTGTGTGAGAATGAGAAAAAGTAAAAGTATGTTTAAATTAATACACAGCACGCGAAAGACTAGTATTATTATTTACAGGTCGGAAAAATATAATACAAATTTGTCCAAAATAATACGCACGCGTTCAATATAATACGCAACTTGCGACTAACTAGAATAAACATGTTCATGGTACGTAGAGATACATATAGATTATCTAAAATTTCATTTGTTTAATTACGGTATATTCGACCTATGTGAAATTTTGAAACATAATTTTTATTGACGCCACGAATCTGCGTGATAAATTTTTAAAATCACACCACCCCGTCGTCACACATCGCCGAAAAAGTGGGAAGCCCAATCTCCTCTAGGTTATTGACATAATTTATGGAAGGCGCCTTAATTTTGATCTTAATTTTACTAAAATATTCTCAAATAATTGAAGAACGCCATAAGATGAGAATGTTATAATATTAGTGTGTCATTCGTCAAAAAATCACGGAAGTTTTAGAAGTAAGTATATTTCAGCTAAAATCTTGAAAAAAAATTGAATATTGAATAAAATACACATCAAAATAAAAAATAATGTATACCAAATTTTTATTTATTTTAATTTTATTTTATTCCTTTATTTTCTCAATTTTAACAATTTTATGTTCAAGTTCGAAAAGAGGTATTTTGTACAGTTATTTTGTCCACTGCTTTCTAAAATTTGTTGCGCAACGGACAGTAAAGACAGACGTGATATACATTGCAAATTATCCATATAGATTTCTTAAATCATATTAAAACAAACTAAAAAATTGAAAAGAATTAAAGATTGAAAGTTTAAAAAGTTTAAGAATCATAATGTCATGGATGTTCACATTTAGACAATATAGCAGGATACTTTAATAATTAGTGTCTTTACTATCTTTCAGTCAAAATTGCATTGAAATAATGGATAATTAATGACAATTTAACCTATTTAACGTTTTACGAATATCTACAATGATAAAACAAGAAACAATTCAGCAATAATTACTTCTATTATAATGACTTACTTTTTAGGCCCTATATATAGAGGTTACATGACCGCTGAAACTAATGATCATTCTTACGTAAAACTGTCAAAAAGAAAGCTGTTTATTTTGTGTAATAATATAGGCTAAGTAAAAGTAAGCAAAAAACAGACTTCAAGAATATTATATCATATACATAATAGTTTGTTTTAATCTGTACATAGAAACGTACACATAGTGAACAAATAAATTCGGGTATATCCACTTTATTGCAAAAAGTTGGCACAGGACTGCCCCATTCATTTATTAAGTCTTACGTAATCCCAGATATTTCAAATCATGATTTCCTTTAAAAATCGAACATAAAGACATGTCACATGTCAGCATAGATAACAATTATAATAGTAAAATAATTGCGGGTGATAACGTAGATTTTAAGTTAGAATTTATAACCCTTGTACAAAATGTCTTGAAGATGGGAAAAAAGTATTAGGACTGTCTCAATTGTTTAAAAATTCTGAAATTAAATCTACAACATTTTAAAAAATATTTGCCTTAAATATTCTCAGCATGTTTTTTCAAAATTGTGGCTACTAAATTTGTTCGAGAATAAAACGTAGTAGCTGGAACCTTTCGCGGGAGAATACACACAATTTTGGATATCAGTTACCGAAACAATATCTATACAGTTAATATTTTTTTTAAAATTACATTAAGAGTACCAGTGCCCATTAAATGAAGCATGTCAGTTCAAAAAGACGTTTTGATTTAAAACTGGAGCTTGATCCATATACTTCAAGAAGCCAACAGCCGGAGATTAAAATACCCATTTTAAAACTCAAGTAAATAGTTTACATTGTAAAACCTGTGCCCTTACTAACATGCATATTAAAATGTTTTGTCAGAACCTTTTGTGATTGGAAGTATGTATATATATNTATAATTTGAACAAATATTGTAACTGGATCCCAGTGCGTAATTAGTGTAATTTGTGTATTTTAAAACTCTTGTTAGTATCTATCTTGATCAAGTTTGATTACTTTTGTCAAAATTTGACTAGTCCATGTACCATCAAATTAGTAATCACATGATTTTAAGGCCCCCAAGCAAAACAACGCAAAATATAAAGATTAAAGTTATATCTGGAACATAATGGAGATATGTGTTATATTTCTTTTTTTATTAATAAAGAATTAAGCATTTCATATTTTAAATAAATCACAAAAAGAAGGCTAAGGGCCCCAGGTCTCGTTGTTGTGGATATTAGGTGTTAAATAAACTCATTAAAAATGTTCATCAGATTTTTAAGTTTGGACAAGATTTACAAGGTATAAAGTTTAAAATACTATTTGATCTCAATCTGGATCATGACGGTTATATTTTTTAAAACGTGTAAACATGGATTGGGAGAAAAAGAATAAAATCCTAATGATATATAATTTAGAGAACCCGGCCCCAAACGAATGGACATTAGCCGTCCTTCTGCTATATAGTATTTTTATATTGGTTATTACGTGTTTACATAACTAGTTTGGTAAAAATACAATTAATTAAACACCTGTCATAGTTTAAACACACTGTTAAATAACTTATATAAGAAGAAAAAACCTAAATTTTTGCAGGCGCAGCAAAGCTTCCCTCCCTATGAGTGGTAATTTAAAATTATTTTTTTTCAATTATCATTGTGAGAGTGTACTTAATAACTTTCCAAAATTTCTTGAGTTCTCCTACACAAGAATTTGGAGAATTGGTGATGAGCCAGTTTTTTTTATATTTTTTATTATATAGCTTATCACTGAAACAAACTACATTTTGCTCTCTAGCCCACAGTGATTGATATTTATTTTTATATTACATCTCGGAAGTGTCCTCAAAAGATTCCTAAAATTTCATGCTTCCATCTACATGGAAAATGAGGTTTATTGATTAAAGGACCTTAAAGATACTCATCCATCTTCTGCACAGACAATTTTAGCGTCCTTAATAATAATTGTGAAAAAAATGTTTTAATATATATAATGTACACAACTTTTAAACAAAGTTATAATTTGACACACACAAAAATGTATTTAATATAATCCAAAATAATTAGAGATTTTGAAATTTGTTTTTATTATAATTACATTTTCAATTAATTTTAGACTACCAGTATCACTACTTTTGATTTTGTTTTACTAAAATATTTTCAAAGATTGAAGAATACATCAAATGTTGAGAATTATTATAATAATACGACAACCATTTTAAAATAAACAAGTAACTGGTAACGAATGACATATTAAAAGTTTATATTATTTAATAATCATAATTTCATTGATATTCACATTTAGACAATATGTCAGGATATTTTTAATATTAGTGTCTGGAATTAAAGTTTTAAAAAAAGCATTGAGCTGATGTTAAATCCATGAAACTTTAAGCTAAGTAACTTTTTACAATTAAAATAGATTTGCTCATAGATAGTGCAAAGAAAGTGGGAGGGGGGGTTAAAAGACACAAACTATATGACGGTGAAATCAGGACAACGCGAATGAACCTCAGATGCAGTGATAATTGAGACTCATTGTTGATCTGGAAAATTGTGTACTGCGGTTAGCTACTTGCCACACCCAACCCTGCACAACCCTAACTTCCCACTCGACCACCGTAGTTATAATAACTCATATTCTATGACCTAGTATTTTAATGCCTTTTTATTTAGAACTAACAAGACCGAAATATGAAAAGATTTTTGCTACATAAAATTGTCAGATAAGAGCAGGCTATATTATGACATAATATAAGCTTAGTAAAAAAAATAGAAGCACAGACTTCAATAACATTACAACAAATACATACTACGCGTTTGTAATAAGCTGTACACAGCAACGTACTCGGTGTGAACAAAAAAAAACGGGTTTATCCACTGCATTTGAAAAAATTTGCGCAAGACTGTCCCTTTCAATTATTCACTCTTATACAATGCCAGATATTTTAAATCAAGATTTCTGGTAAAATTAGAAATGGTAGACACGTCAACAATGAATATAATTATATTAGTAACAGCCTTGCATGATGAAGTAGGAAAATATGATTTTATTTAGTGCTGAAAATCAATGAAAACATTTTTTTTGGAAGATTAAACAATAAGATCGAAGACTGGGTAAAATATATATATATATATACATACATATATATATAAATATATATATATATATGAGACATTACTTAAATAATGTTTATTTTAATACACAGCACGCGACAGACTAATATAAATATTTACAGTTCAGCAAAATTTTATTAAAGTATGTTCGAGAGGTAACGCTCTCGACTGTCATACCGATGGTCACGAGTTCGAATCCACACTAAGGTGAGGATTTGTTCTCGGGGCCTGAGGAGTCCCCGAGTCACCCAGCTCCGAATGGGTACCTAACTAGACAATAGTTAGGCGGTTGGGGTAATGCGTGGAACCCCTATAGCCGTGGCCTGTGACCGCTACATCACTTGCCAACAGATCATCTCTCATGGTCTGTGGACGCAATTATCTTCTGCATAGAAGGAGCGTCTGTATATCTAAGATAAGATGTTAAAAATAATATTCACATGTTTATGGTTCATAGAGACACATATAGAGTATCTAAAATTTCATTAGTTTACATACGGTATATTCAAATTTTGAAACATCATTATTATTGTCGCCACGAATCTGCCTGATAAATTCTTAAAGTTAAACCTCCCCGTCGTCACATATCGTCAAAAAAGTGGGAGGCCCCCTCCCCTATAGGATCGTGACATTATTTATAGAAGACCCCTTACTTTCGATCCGTGTTTTACTAAATAATTCTCAAATAATTTAAGTATGCCAATGATGAGAATTGTAATAATAATAGTGTGTCGCCCGTCTTAAATGACAGAAGTTTTACAAATAAATATATTTCAGGTGAAATCCTGAAAAATAATTAAATTTTGAGAGAAAAAAAAACATCACAATGAAAACGATGTAACCACCCAAACTTTTATTTTATTTTTATTTTATTCTTTTATTCTCAAATTTTACAATTTTATGTTGACGTTCGAAAAGAGGTATTTTTGGTGCAGTTATTGTGCGCACTGCTTTCTAAAATTCGTAGCGTCACTGACGGGAAAGACCACGGGACATACATTTCAAATTACGAATATTGAGTAGTTGAATCATATTAAAACAAACTAACAAAATGGAAAAAAATAAAATATTAAAAGTTTAAAATATGTAATAATCATAACTTCATTGATGTTAACATTTAGACAATATAGCAGGATACTTTAATAATTAGTGATTATATTATCTTTCAGTCAAAAACTGCATTGAACTGATATTTAATCCGCGACACTTTAATCTATTTAACGTTTTAATAATATATACAAGGATAGAAAGAGAAACTATTCAGTACTAATTACTTCTATTATATTGACTAAGTAATTCAACTACTACGTATAAAACTATCAAGGCCGCTGAAATTCTTACCTAAAACTGTCAGATAAAAAGCTGGTGAATTTTCGTAATATTCAAAGCTAAGTGAAAGCTAGAAACACAGACTTCAAGAATGTTATGGCATGTACATAATAGTTTGCATTAAGCTGTACTTAGGAACGTAAACATGTTAACAAATAAATTCGGGTATATCCATTTCATTGTAAGAAGTTGGCACAGGACTGTGCCATTGATTATTAACTCTTACTCAATGCCAGATATTTCAAATCATGATTTCGTGTGAAAAACGAAAATATAGACACGTCAGCAACGATTATAGTTATACTAGTAAAATGATTGCGCATTGATAATGTAGGATTTTAGGTAAAATGTGAACCGTCGTACTAAATTTTTAGAGATTAGGCAATAAATGGTTTATCAATTCTGAAATGAAACATACTTGATTTTTAAAAGTCTTCAGCTGTAACGTTTCTCAATAGGTTTCTCTCAAAATCTTATCCACCAAATTTGTTCGAGGATCACTCATACTAGCAGGAACCTTATGCGGGTATATACACAAAATCTTTGAATATCAGTGTATCCACCCAAACAATATTTATACAGTTTATACACATTTAAAAAAAAACTACATTAAGGGCACAAGTGCCCATTAAATGCAGCATTTCAGTTCAAAAAGAAATTTCGATTTAAATCTGGAGCTTGATGAATGTATTTGTTTGTCAATATACTCCATGAAGCCAGCAGCTGCAGCTTAAAATATCTAATTTAAAACACAAGTAAAAAATGTACATTGAGGTACCTGGGCCCTTAATAAGATGCATATTACAATGTTTCGTCAGTAACTTTTGTGTTAGCGAACTGAACAACCCTAATGGTTCAAAGTGATTGGAAGTATGTATGTATATATATATATATAGAGAGAGAGAGCTTATTTTTTTAAAAAATATTATAATTGGATCCCCGAGCGTAATTGGTGTAAGATGTGTATTTTAAAACTCTTGTCAATATCTATCTCTATCAAGTTTGATTACTTTAGTCAACACTTGTCTAGACCGTGTATCATCAAATTAGTAATCACATGATTCTAAGGCCCCCAAGCAAAACGGCGCAAGATATAAAGTTTAAAAAACCTAAAAATTTTAATCTGGAACATAATAGAGATATGTGCTATATTTCGTTTTTATTATTTGGGAATTAAGCATTTCAAATTTTAAAGAAATAAAAAAAAGAAGTGTTAAGCTCTAAGTCTCGTAGATGGGGTCATGAGGAAAATAAACTCTTTAAAAATGGCCATCAAAATTTTAAGTTTGTACAAGATTTACCTATTTACCCAGTGGAAAATCCTTAAAAGACCGTTTACATTACCGATGTAATAATTTTATATTTTGAGCCCCAGGCCCATATAGTGGTATTTTTTTAAAAAAATATATATTTGCCTTTATTTTAGGGAATGTACTCAAAAACCATCTAAGTTTTAATGTGACTGGATGAATACAAGATCTTTACAACTATTATAAGACATTGTAGTATTTAGGGCCCCCGGTCCCGATTGGTATAAAGTATAAAGTTTAAAATACCTATTGATTTCAATTTGCATCATGGTTGTTACATTGGTTAAACCGTGTAAAGATGGATTTGGGAGAAAAGGAATAAAATCTTAACGATACATAATTAAGAGAACCCGGCCCCAAACGAATGGATATTAGCCGTCATTTTGCTGTATAGTGTTTTAATATCTAGTCTTTACATATTTAGATTTTTAAAAATACAATTAATTAGAAACCAGTCATAGTTTAAACACATTGTTAAATAATTTAAATAATACAAAAAAAAAACTACATTTTTGCAGGTCCATCCTAGCTTCCCCCCTCCCTATGATTAGTATTAAAAAAAATATTCCAATTATCATTGTGAGGGTTTACTTAATTGCTTTCCAAAGTTTCTTGAGCCTCATTACACGGGAATTGGGAGAATTCGTGATTAACAAGTTTTTTTTATCGCTTATCTATGAAAAGAAACTACATTTTGCCCCCCCCCCCCCGGCTTCCAGTGATTGATATTATTTATTTTTTTTAAAAATTCGCCTGTTACTATCTTGGAAGTGTACTCAACAGGCTGCCAAAATTCCATGGTTCCAAGAGGAAAAGAGGTCGACCCAAAATGACCTGGAGAAGGGAACTGGAGACAGACTCAAAAATGAGTGGGCAGTGCTCGGGACAGCTAGAGAGATTGACACAGGACCGGAATGCCTGGAGAGTCTTTGTTCGTGGCCTATGCACCAGATGGGAGGGACTACAGGCAATGATGATGATGATGAGCTAAACGATGAATGTTTTTTGTTTAATTTGCCTAGAACAATCGCTGGGTGTATTTAACAACTTCTACGAGTTTCATGTTTCCATCTATTCAGGAAGTTGGAGAATTATTGATGTGTTTGTCTGTGCTTTGCTTTTGGTAATATAACTAGCAAAATATCTGTGCTTAACAGCGGAGAATAGGGATTCTAGTGATCGTGGAGATTTCACGATTTATTTCATTCAGCATTATGTTAAATTTATTTTGTTTTTTCAATATTTTTCAAGGTCTTGTAAAATCAAATGATTGAAAAAATGACATATGATACGACTCCTTTATCTTAACAGAAAATTTTAGCGTCCTAAATTATAATTTTTAAAAAAAAAATTATAAAAAATAATTTACAAAAGACTCACACAAAGTTATAATTTAATACAAAAAAATTGCGCAATATAATCCAAATCAATTAGAGATTTTAAAATTTGTTTATAAGAAAATTCTTTTTTTTTAAAAATTAATTTTAGACATCTTGTAACATTACTTAGGATTTTTGTTTTACTAAAATATTTTCAATGATTGAAGAATAAATCAAAAGATGAGTATTATTAAAATATTACTTAAATCATTTTAAAATAAACAAAAAAATGGTAACAAATGATAACAAAGTTTAAAATATATAATAATCATAATTTTATTGATATTCACATTTAGGCAATGTATGAGAATATTTTTAAAATTAGTGTTTATGCCTTCAGTCAAAAAAGCATTGAACTGAGGGTTAATCCATGAAAATCAAAGCTACTTAACCTTTGACTAATATACATGAAGATAGAAAAAGAAATAGTTAAGTTATAATGACTCATATTCTTTTGATTTAGTGTTTCAAGACCTATCTATTTAGAACTAACAAGACCAAAATATGAAAATATTATTTCAACATAAAATTTTCAGATAAGAGCTGGTGATATTATAATATAATACAAGCTTCTATATATATATATATATAAGACGCATTTGTTGTCCGTGTGTCTGTCTGTCTGTCTGTCTGTTCCCTAATAACTCAAGATCCAGACAACCCAGTCAAGTGAAATTTGTTAAACGTACACACAATTATATGGGGAAGGTTCTTAAATAGGTTTCGTTCCATACATTCACACTCGTGGGCGTCGGGGGCGCAAAAACTTTTTTTTTCTTTTTTGAGCTTTATAAAAAATGAAAATCAACAATTTTTCTATTTCTCGAGGAATCAGAAGCATGAAATTTTAGGAAATTGTTTAGTAGACTTCTGCAACGGTAGCAGGCAAAAATATATTTAAATTACCTCTTTCTGGGGGCTGGGGGCCCAAATTTAGTTTTTTCCCTAATATGAACTATATATAAAAACTGAAAATCACTAATTATCCTATTTTACGGATAGGTATAAGCATGAAACTTTGGCAAGTTGTTAAGTAAGCTACTCCGACGATATTTTGCATTAAACAATTTTAAACTCCCCACTAATGGGGAGCCAGGGGCCCAAATGTTTTTTTTTACTTATATACACTATATAAATACTGAAAATCACCCATTCTACTATTTTCCGTGTAGGTAGAAGAATGAAACTTTGGGAAGTTGCTAAGTACACTCTCCTAACGCTAATTTGCGAAAAAGAATTTCAAACTTCCCACTCATTGGGGGCCGGGGGCCCAAATGTTTTTTTTAAACTAATATACACAATATAAATACTGAAAATCACCCATTCTACTATTTCCCGTGTAGGTAGAAGTATGAAACTTTGGGAAGTTGTTAAGTGCACTCTCCTAACGCTAATTTGCGAAAAAGAATTTCAAACTTCCCACTCATTGGGGGCCGGGGGCCCAAATGCTGTTTTTTCTTATATTTGAAACAAACTCATCACTAATTCTCAAATTTACCGTGTAGGTAAAATCATTAAAAAAAATTGTAAATTCTTGAGCATGCTCTCACGACAATAATGGCAATCTTTCCATAAATTTCCACTCATGGGGGCCGGGGGCCCAAAAGCGTTTTTCTCCCGTTATTTGAGTAATATAAAATTGAAAATAACTAATTCTCATATTTCCCGAGTAGGAGAAGCATGAAATTTTAGGATATTGTTTAGTCCATTTCACTTATTTATAACAGGCGAAAAGATATTTAAATTATCACTTTCTGGGGTCCAGGGGCCCCAATGTTTTTTTTTCTCCCTATATGAGCAATATAAAAATTGAAAATCACTAATTCTTCTATTTCCCGTGTAGGTAGAAGAAAGAAAGTTTGGGAAGTTGTTAAGTACACTCTCCTAACGTTAATTTGCTAAAAAGAATTTCAAACTTCCCACTCATTAGGGGGCCGTGGGCCCAAATGTAGTTTTTTTCTTATATTAGAAACAAACTCATCACTAACGCTGTGGTTACACTGCACGCGAATTCGCTCATCTAGTATACGCGCGAACGCGCATCTGAAAAGTAATTTTTAAGGTGGTTACACTGCAAGCGATTGTTTCAGCTGATATCGCGCGAATTACATTGTTTGTCTTGACAACAAACTTTAACCTTTATCCTTTTCGCTATTTAAACACACATTTTGTGTGTTTATATAAACATCGCCTACTTTCGTTTTTATTTGTTTAGCTTAACTACCACTGTTGTTATTTAATAAATAATATTTGCATANGATGCGTTTACATTCATTTTTAAGGAGAATTTGAGACCCAAAACCAAACAAAGTTATTCTTATTGTGCCTACCCCGTAGCGTAGCACAGGTATTTTGCTCGTATATTATATAATGCGCCTAAGCGCGTCCGTCAGTGTGAATCCCCTATGTCCCGCAACTCTAGATTACTTTTTTAAAATTGAAAATATAGACGTAAAATCATAAGATTTTGGATTTGAGATTAACAGAGCGTGTGGTTTTGTGCGCCGTAATAAAAATTTTGTGGCGTCATGAAGCTTTTATTATATTAATTTATTTGATGTTTCTTTTTATTTTGATAATCTGAGTGTGTGAATAAGCATGTGTGCGAGTGTGTTCATGTGTGTGTGTATATATGTGCGTCTGTGTGTGCGTGTGACTGTGTGTTTGTATTAGTTGTGAAATAAAGATTCATTTCATAGATTGCTAAAAGTGAAATTAAATATTGGAAAGACGTTACCAGGTAATGGTTTATGTATAGTTTAAAATATGCACTGGATTATGAAAAATTCCGTTAATTTTATGAACACAAGTTTCTGCCCATGCGTTCTTCGTGGGTGCTTGAATAAAAGATAACGGTAAGACATTGAATGTGATTTAAAAAACTGTTAATGAGAAGATCAATCTCCAATCATTTTCTTTTATGTTTCATTTTAGAAGAAATGAGCCCTTGAGCATTAGTTGGACGATTACTCGCATGAATAGCCCCAATGGAAAATAAACAGTGAAAAGAACTTATAGTCGCTATTGAAATTGCATTATTTATAGTTATAATATGTAATTGGGTAAGATTGAGGCTAATTGGCGCATATTTATTTTTAAAGAAAATGGAACCTTTCTATAATTTTAAATTGTATTTTACAATAATAAAATCACACGAAGATGGGTCAAACTAATTTCTCTTAGTCACTTTTAAATAACTATAGAAATAAATGTGAAGAAATTATTTCATTTCAGACGAAATATCAATTTTAAATTTTAATATAAGCTTTTATACATCTACGTATATAATCGGATGGAGGCAAATTTTATACGGCTTATAACAAGTCAAAATTACATAAAATGAAAATTTCTTAATAGAAAAATTAACACGAAACCGCTTTTGAAGTATTTAACAATTTAACAAGTGCAAATATTTGTTAGAAGGGAGATGTATTTCTCTTAGGTGCTTACTTAATACAAGTAAGTGTTTTGGATCGATTTCATTATAAACTGACATTAAGGAACTTCGTATTGTTAGTAAACGCTCAGGGATTTTAAATAATAAAATAGTACGTGAATAAACGTTTAAACACAGTTGTAAGAGTGGGGTTAAATAGCGGAATTGTAATTTTTATAAAGAGGGGCAACTTTGTGAACTATTTGAAAGGTGCTTTTCTTTTCTTGGGTCATGAGTTTATAATATTGCCGACACATGAGTGGCACTATTTCTTAGCCACTGATAATATCCTTTTTGCAAAGATTAAGAAAACCGGCAGTGTAAAATTTTAAGCCCAAACCTTGCAATTCAACGCGTGTGTCTTTAAACAAATAGACAATATTCAAAAATCTCCCCAACCCTACGCATCCCAATCACATGAGTATTAAACAGCTCAATAAAAATATATATGATTTGTCCTAAATATACGTCAGTCATAAACTGTATAGGAATGGGTGTTGTGGATTAATTGGTAGATGAATGAAAAAGCTTACGTTAAAAAAGACTTATTGCTAGAATAATGCAATATTATGGTACGTGCTTTGGTTAAATCTGTAAAATTGTCTATTGGTGCAAGTTTGTGTGTGTGGGGTGGGGGGGGGGGGAGGTGCTATGTGCGTATGTGTGTGTGATTTGGTTATTTCTATGTCTGCTACTGTTGCGCCTCTAACATGACAACCAGTATTTATCTTCTTAAACCACTCATATTTGTTTGATTTTACGTCTCATAATTGTTTTTTAATTTAATATATTATCGGAAAAATTATATTGCAAGCTGGTATAATTTTTTTTGATAAATCAGTGAAATTTATGCATGCAAATAACAACATTAAATCCCTAAAAAAATATATGAATAGAAATAATTTCGGACACTTTGACCCCGGACGGTTCGACCCTGCCAGTTCGACCACAGGACGTTTCGTCCCCAGGACGTTTCGACCCCAGAACGATTCGACCCAGGGCGATTCGACTCCGGACAGTTCGACCACAGGACGTTTCGACCCTATGGTGTTTCGACCCCGGACGTTTCGACCCCTTTCTATCTACACCGTAAATATTTATTACTATTTTTGTATATATACTTTTTAAAATTTAGTTTTGGTATAAAAATAATTCAGAATAATAGTATTATGCTTTAAAAATTAAATTCAGTTTAAAATAGTTATTTGTAACGTTTAATTTACGATGATTTGAAAAAGTACGTACACGTATAACCAGTCAACATTTGTCGTACATTTATGATTGTGATAATTGCGCGATTCAAAACCTATCTAAATCCACCCCAAACTCAACCCGATGTAATCGGGCAATAAAAAGGCAATGTGATAATATCGTCCTTTCTAAAGGTGCCTATATTCTCGCTGCACCCCCACCTCACTTTATTTACCTTTCCCATAACCTTCGCCATCACACGGCACACGGCGTGATGTGGTGGTCACATATTCAGCCTTTGTATCATGTTTTAAAATACTGACAACTTTGTACGTCTTATTAAAAATCAGTATTTCTGCGAGTGAGGTCTTCAGAGTGAGGTCTTCACGTGTTAAGGAACACAAGAAGTAAATTGAAGTGCGCACGTTTTTAAAGGTTCCAACACCTGCGATGTGCATTGTTCAGCTTATCGACAGTTTAAACAAAAAATATTTATTTTTGTTATCACAGTGAAAATCTTTGAGCCACTTAAATATATACATCTTTAAAACCCAATTTAACTTAGGTCCTTTTGAAATGTGTTTGTGATAAGAGTTGAAATTCTGTCTTTAATTTCTAATTCATAATATACCAACAATTAATTAAAAATAATAATAGTAATAAAATAACACATTATAAATGAAAAAAAATCTCAGTTTAGAAACGAAAGGGTCGAAAAGTCAGTGGTCGAACCGACCGGAGTCGAAACGACCTGGGAACGAAACGTCCTGTGGTCGAACTGCCATGGTCGAACCGTCCGGGGTCGAATAGTCCGGGGTCGAAGTGTCCAACCACCAAATAGAACAGCTAAAGTAAACCAGCAGGGTACATTTTCAGCTCAAATGTTGCGATTTAAGGTGTTTCTTTAAAACAAATTAACTCCTACATACCTTAATTTAGCATCAATTTTCACGTAATTAATATCTTGCGCATAAAAAATCCTATTCATTTGACTAAGGCCAAGCTTAGCATAGAAATAGAAATAATGTTTTGGAGAGCTTTTCCCATGAAAAAAGTAATCTTAAAACATGTATTTTACTCTAAGACCTAACGATTAATTAATCGATAATTTTCTTAAAATTAAAAGTAAAGATGTATGACGTCATTAAACTGAAAATTTCAAGGGAAGTAATAAAAACAGGCAATTGTGTTTTTTTTTATTTAATTGAGTTATTTTTAAAACATAGTTGGCAATGAAAGTAAGTTAAATGACGCATTAAAGATTAAGTACTATGATGACTATGATGAAAATTTCAAATAAATTTTAAAAATATAAAAGTAATACAGCTGTATAGAAATTGTTTGATGATCAACAAAAACATAAAAATCATATTTTTTATCCTAAGTTGTTCAAAAGTTTTTTTTTCTAATACCTCATAATCACTTTTTCCATTATATATATTTTTCCTTCACATTTTGTGCCCTCCAAAGGCATTTTAAAAATGCCCTTAAATTGAGTATTTAATGAAATTTAATTTAAAATTGAACGATTGTTAGCAGATATATTTAAATACTGTAAATACAAGCAGTTCAAAATAATGTCAATGAAATTAAATTTTGTTATGTTCATTAATTAAAAACAATGTTTTTTGTTTTTTTAAAATATCATTGTCCTTATAAAACAGGTTATTTTAAAGTTTACACTTTTAGAGTTAGTTTTTTAAATGGAGTAGTTTGTACGTAAAAAACAGAGTAATATTAATTATTAATTAATATATCGAAAATTTTAAAAAAAAAAACTTTTCTTAATTTTCATCACTATTTTATCGATTAAATTAATTTTAATCGATAAAATGTAATCGAGAAATTAATCGGTAATTTCCGCAGCCCTAATATATATATA
>MUZC01004489.1:552518-583210 GCA_002072015.1 Radix auricularia | reverse complement strand
ACAAAAAAATATATAAAACTTTATGGAGACTGGAGACTACAACTCTAACAATGAAAGATACTCTATTTTTGCTGAGAGAAACAAGTTTAAGTTTAAAATTTTTCTTTTCCCACTTTAAAAAAAAAATCTCTTTATATTCCTTTTATTGAACAGTAATTTTTTAAAACAAAACTAATTAAACTGATAATAATAATAATACTTTTATATACAATTTATACATTTCAAACTTCAACAAAAGTAGTACATTATCCTTATAAAAATCCAATAGAATCATAACATATTCAGTTTGTTTATTTCAGTATTGGATTGATTGTGGGTCTTTGCGTTGGAGGTGTTGTCCTGGTTGTCAGCATCATCGTGACTATCATCTGCTGTCGTAGACGATACTATGCTGGCGTCATTGTTCGCAATCAAGCCGCTCAGCCTTCGGTTGTTGTAGCTCAAAGTATGTCGTTATGGTTTAGACATAACAATGCAAGTTTTTGGGAGGGAAGGTGGTAGGCGATTATATGAAAATCAGAGCTCAGTCTATTTTTTGAAGGAATGTATTCTGAAATAGATAACAATGAATAAGTTTCCTCAGATAATTAATACGGTCTAGTTGTTCCAGTCGTATAACTAAAAAGAATGAAGTGACCCATGAAATTTTACGCTAATTGGACATTGTAAAGAAATGCATGCAGCAGTATTTCAAAATGCATTCCACTTATAAATATTGTGACTATAAAAGTTATGAGAACACATACTACATTTTAAATAAAAAAATTTGTCACATAACATTTACTATTTCAATTTTAAATGTAAACATTAGGACTAATGGCTCAAGTGTGCAGTTTCAGCTCAATGAAACATCAGTAAGTGGGTATAAATGATATAGAAGTGAAAAGTCCGGGGTGAATTTTCTGTGGTACAATGTTACCAGAATAATAGAAATTAATAATTATCCATGAGTAACCCTGCAGTAAAAACCATCTCTCTAGTTCCCTGATATATCTATAGAGGACATTCCAGGCTCGGGGAGGGCTGTGGTGACTAAATAATAATTATTGTGTGTTTCATAGTTATTTGAGGAGCGTAAGTGTACAAAACCAACCTCATTTGGAGATTATAACGTGGGTAAAAATAGCAATGCAATATTTAATCACGCACCAACTAACAAATAGACTTACAACTACCACACAGACAGCGGTGGCCTGTGAACGCTGCGTCACGTGCCAACAGACTGACATGGTCTGTGGACGCAATAATCTTCTGTATTGCAGGAGCGTCTCGAAAGATAGGACTAGACAAGACCACTTACACTTTCAATAAAATTATATATCTTTTAATTTTAAGCATGTGACTATTTGATCTTGCTGTGCTAATTTAAAACAGCAAGGCATTAAAATAATAAATAATAATAATAACCCATTTTTGAGGCATGGCGGCCTATGGGGCAAGTGAAGTAGCGTTCACAAGTTTCATTTAGCCACCACAAACGAGCAATGGATTGTGTGACTAGCACGACGATGCCCCGGGGGCCTTACCGCTAGACCACAGTGCCCCTAAGGCATTAATTAAATACAAAATCATAATAACCAGTTGTAAACTAGAGTTCTAAACCATCATCTCTTTCTCCCAAATATAAAAAAATAATTCAAAACGTTTATATTTATATCTAATGTAAAAAAACAATGTCATGCACTACCTAAATTACTATTAACACTATGTTCATGTATTCTTTTATTCTACCCGCTGTAGGTTCATCAAGCTCTCAAAGTGGCATGGTTGCCACAGGGGGCTACCAACCTGGGTACAATCCTCAGCCATATGGAGCTTATCCACAGTATCCCCAGGGATATCCTGCTGCTTCCTACCCCCAACAAGGTCCAGGTTTTTACCCCCCTCAAACTTCAGGTGGCTATCCTCAGAATGCTGGCGTTGTACTGGCACCTCCAAGCTATGATAACGTCGACAAGAAATAGGAGCCATAGTGGATACATATTTCTTGTTATAGCAAGAGATTATTTCCAGGAATATATCCAGTTCATTCCATTTGTTTGTTTTTTTTTATTTACCTGCCTTCAATATATACAATGTAATTTAAAGGCCGCGTATATTTTTATATACAATTTGAATCTCAATACTTTACTAAATTTTTATACAAGTTCATAAGTTCTCATTCTGTCGATTCACAATTATAAACATTTACAATATTGCTTCCATTGAAAGATCAACTTTGTTAAAAAAAATATCTTTATTTCTTGATTACTAATTGTTGTATGAGTCTACATTTGCAATGGGAAAATCATGTTGTTTTAAACTTTTCAAAAACTGCATTGCGTTATTTGCAATTTTAAAAGTAATTTTTAGCATAGGCTATATCTTGGACAATTTTTTTTACTCAATCTATATTTTTAAGTTTATTTTAGTATTGCTTTATTAATTTTTAAAAAAAATATATTTTTTAATAAAATTGATCGATGCATCACTGCTTTACCGAGTCTTAGAAATAAATAATGACAAAATGTTGATGTTTTGAGTTAATTACTTAAATTTTGTTTATGGAACTACAAATACGTTTATACGAGGGCTGTGTCCGTGGCTGTGAAAGGTAAAGTTACAAAAGACTAAGAAATCAAGAATGAGATAAACAAACAACCGTAAAAACAAAGTTTTTGACTATAAATCCCTTAGATAGAACCAGAGGCGTCACTAGGGTTGGTGTCACCCGGGGTGGTAGCTCATGGTGTCACCCGGGGCGGCCCGCCCCCTCCGCACCCCCCTAGCGACGTGACTGGATAGAACTAATTATATGATATTTGAGATGTCATCAATGGCCCTGAGTTACGAAAACTCTTAAAGTCCCTTTGGGTAATCTCCAGGCAACCCCAACCTCTCCACCAAGAGGCGTAACTGACGGGGCACCCCAACCCGGTCCTCTAAGAGATGGCCGTCATAAGTTCGCTCGAAGCTCACCGTCCGACCTCTCAAGGGGTTTACCACCCATAGGAGGTTGTGGATTTTACCTACTTCGACCCGCCATTGCTGCGACGCCACCACGGCACAGATTACGGGCCTAATTACCTAGGACTGTCGCTGGACAGAACTAAAAGTTTTGATTATATTCAAACATTTACAGACTGAACGTGCCTGCACTCTCCTTGCTGTAAAACGAGGGGGGGTTGTGGTCATCGATGGCTGGACTGAACTCAAGTGACACAGGGATGTAAACCATAGAAGACGGCGATATAGAGGTACATGTTTTTCCTGGGTGTTATTAAACAACATCTCTCGCACAATGACCACTTTGAAATACTCAATGTAAAAAATATAAATTTAATACTGTAATATACCATGAATACACAAATCAATATGTACAAGATTAAACCTCAGTGCTCACATGGTGGAGACATAAAACACAACCATCTCGTCTCACTCTCTAGCCCATTCTCCCCTCTCACTTTCCATCACGTGACTTCATTTTCCTGTCCTCAATCTCGCGATCTCTCACGTGACATTACATATAAATAAATTAAAAGTGCATTAATTTAATTACGGTACATTTGATCGATCTGAAATTATTAGGTGACAAAAGTCTATGTGCGAAATTTCTGCTCGATATCATCACGGGAAGTGGGTCATTTTTAACTTTTCTTTGCCGCTAAACCGACCACGACAAAACGGTGAAGTTAATATAAGGGATTTAAAATGAGTTGCACATTATCTTCTACTAGATACGAACCACGGCGTAGCATACTCGACTTTCTTATATTTTTTTCTTAGAAACTAATTAAGACAAGAAATTTGCAGCCCCTGGCAGATAGCCATCCTCAGCATTTGCCCCCTTGCCCCCCCCCTCGCTACGCAACTTGCCCCAGGCTCAGGGTAGGGAAAAGGAAGTAGCACAATGCGAAACTCAAAACACGTGCACATAGCTAAAAATCTTGATGCTTTTGAATGAGCTTAAATTCACACAGTCCTTTACAAATGTAACATCGCACTTAGCATCGATCTCTCAATGATGACATCAAACTGCTTCAGAGAGCGATCATTTATAAAGTAAAAAAGAGTATAGAAATAAGTTAGAATAGCAAATATGATAAGCTGATATGCTCTCCTTAATGAGCATTGAAAATGAACTATTGTAAGCTTACTTAGAGCTTTACAAGTCCAGCCTTTTTAAAGATCTCTTTGCTGCGACTTTTTTCTTCTCTTTTTCCTAAATTGTTTTAATGTTGTTTGTGTGTTAGGACTGTTTTATTATTGCAAGTTAACTGATTTTTTTTTTTAAATTAAAGGTTTTCATAATTTCTTTCTAGTTGAAAGAATTGTGTCTTTTTTCTGTCATAAAATCGAACAAAATAAAATTTTTGACTTTAATGTCATCCCCCCTCTGTTGGTGTCACATTTCTTTGGTTTCATTCTTTTTAAAAAATTCTGCAGATACTTTAATATTGCTCAAATTAACTATTAATATGTCATTTCAATTAAAACAGACAAATCTAGAGTCTTTTCAATCAGTTGAAATTTATTACAAGAAGTTTATCCATTCATTTTTTTTCAAAGCCACAGGTCACACTTCCAAATAATCATCATAATGTCAAATAAGTAAATCTTCTTCACTGATTTTCATATCCATATAGTTGCCATATTATGTGAGTTTTGTCTTATCTATACAGACGCTCCTTCTATACAGAAGATTATTGCGTTCATAGACCATGCCGGTCTGTTTGCAAGTGACAGCATTCACCGGCGAGGGCTATGAGGGTTTCACACTATTCCCACCCGCCTTTGTTTCCCTTACTATTGTTAGGTACCCATTCGGAGTTGGGTCGATTCAGGTACTCACTGCCTTCACGGAGATTCGAGCCCATGACCATCGTTACACCAGCCGAACCCGAATGCCACTCGAACACCGAGTGCATTTAAAATTACAAAATTAGACATGTCTGATGATAGATTTAAAGAATAATCCATTTTTTCCAATCAATTGGACATTCTATTTTTTAAAAAATCCATATACCTAGTTAATTTACACAGCATATTGGGCCCCACGTAAATGACTCATCGTGATTATCATTATTATCATGAAATACCTGTTCTGAACCAGTCATCGGCGATCATGACTCTCTATTTCTCGCGGTTGCTAGCTGTTTCGGGGAAATCATTATTGTTAACACATCTTTTTGTTGTTCCCTCAATCAGGCTCTCTACTCTCTCATATTTTGTTAACGTTGTTCTTCTGCCACTCCTTACCAGAAATATTTCCTCAGAAAGCAAGTCTTTCTATTCCATTTTTTCCGAACGGTCTTTTTAGTGCTACTCAGAGTGGAGCCGATCCGCGGCCATCTGCTGCCTCACTTGAAAAAAAAAAATCACACTCCGTATATTTAATTCGGTTTTGTAAATACGAATCATTCTGATATCCCAACACCTCAAGGTGTTATTTGCAGCGATGTTTTAACCAATGATGCAATGAAGCCCTCAAAACTCCAGAGGCATTTAACTACTAGACATAATGACATAATTTCAAAGCCCCAAAAATTGCTAGGATATGAAGAGTGTTGATTCAAAAATAAAAAATAAAAATGTTTTTGTTTTTTTTAATTCAGGAAGAATTTTTTTTTATTTAGGCCACTCTTTAAGCATATATTGATACAATGAAAACTCGTTAGACTCTAGTTTGTACTCTTGATTTCTCTCGTCTTGATTATTGTAAATCTCCTCTTTCAGGTTGACCAAAGAAAAACGTTGTAAAACTACAGAAAGTTCAAATTTCAGCTACCAGGCTATAGTTATTAAGGCAAAAACTCCGCTTCTTTATTCACTTCACGGTTCACTACACAAGCACGAATTGATTACAAACTGCCTGTTCTCTGTCTCAACTTATTTTCTGACCCATGCCCTTCCTTCATTCCTTACCAAACTTCTGTCCGTCTATAAACTCACCCACGGTTCAGCTATGCTCATCTGCAGATACACGTATTCTCTCTGTTCATAAGACGCAAGGAAAAACATTTGGTTATAGGTCTTTCTCTTTTTGTGTCCCCAAACAATGTCACTATCTACTCTTACACATTCTTACACTACGTCCTTCGTGCAAACATTTGTACACTTTTATTATAAAATATAAAAAGTTTGGGGGCCCCCAAACCGTCGGGGGCCCCTGGCTTTAGCCCGTTCAGCCCCCCCCTTTAATCCGCCATAGACTGCACTATATAAATTACCAAATTATTATTATAAACGGGAATACTTGCCATATCAATATGAGAATGACTTGAAGGAAGAGTAATTTTTTAATACTTCATTACCGACTTATACAACTAGAGTTCTATTTATTCTGAAATATTCAAGGCTATTTTTTATTTCATTGTATTTTGTGGGTAAATATCAAATAGAATTTTAATATTGTATTGGTGTGTGTGTGCGGATGGCTCTGTGGCAATGACTTGGTGGCGGTCTGGCTTCGTTATCAATATTAATGAATTAGCACCAGGATTCATGGGACGTGGTGGTCGAGAGGTAGCGCTCTCGACTGTCATACCGATGGTCACGGGTTCGAATCCACATGATTTGTTCTCGCGGCCTGAGGAGTCCCCGAGTCACCCAGCTCCGAATGGGTACCTAACTAGACAATAGTTAGGCGGCTGGGGCAATGCGTGGAACCCCTATAGCTGTGGCCTGTGACCGCTGCATCACTTGCCAACAGATCATCTCTCATGGTCTGTGGACGCAATTATCTTCTGCATAGAAGGAGCGTCTGTATATCTTAAGATAAGATAAGATTCAAGTTAATTCACTATCTCATTCAACTTAAAAGTTAAGCCATCAAGCAATGTCAACAGAACTAAACAACGGTCTCGGCTTGGTGAAGTTGTACATCTTTTTAACCAAGTCAGGGCAAATGCATTAAGTTCAAGATTATTTGCAGTATGTGACGGAATGGGTACTGAACACAATCAGCTCTGATTGCTGATGTGCTGTTGTTTTCACGACTCAAAATACAATCTAGAGTTTTTTTAACAACGAAGAGAGCTTGACCAGTTCCTAAGGGGGGAAAAACCGATGGGTCTCAACTATTTCAAAATGTTAATGGGACCACCAAGTTTGCTTACTTGGCTGATATCTTTGCCATTTTTAATTAGCATAATATTTATATGCAAGAAATGTTAGCTTCATGCCATACAATGGCAGAGAAGATGGTTGGACAGAAACAAAAGCTAGAAAATGGGAAAGATAAGTATTAGCAGAGTGTTTCCATATGATTTCCAAGTTAGCAACAAATATTGATGGTTGAGATGAAGACTTTGATGTTTCCTCTCTACAAAAACTCATCATTGAAAACTTGACCAAATTAATTGACCGTTTCGAGTTCTACTTTCCATCAGAAGATGACCCATAGCGAGGTACTGGATGGATACCCAATCCATTAATTGCATCGAAAGTTGATTTGTCGGTAACTTTGGAAGTTAAATTGTTGGAGTTTGAAAGATGAAGGATTTGAAATGAATTTCGGAATATTTCATATCTGGCATCCTTTTGTAATCATGTGAACGCAAAATATCATGATGAATTAGCCGTAATTTCTCGCATTACTCTTCTTCCATTTCCGCCATCTTATGTAGGCCTGTGTGAAGCTGGTTTTTAAACAATGAGCACATATTACGGGAACATTATCGAAGTTCATTCTCCATTGCGTATAGCATTGTCCTCAATCGAGCCATGATTTGATAAACTTACAAAAAAGATGACCCATTAGATAAACTTAATAATTTATATAAAAAAAAAAATTTAAAAAAAAAAACGTAGTTATGCATTAACAAAAGTTACTATATTACTTTTTAATAAAAATCGGCCAAAATCGCCTGACGAGATTTATGGACGGCCCCTAAAAACGATGATTCATCAACATATTTTAATACGAAATGAAGACGATAGTAAATAAAGAATAAGCAACCGGGGCGTAAGTTTTTTCTTTCAAAATTGTTATATGACATAAGGGGCCACCTGAAGGTATTTGGGCCCCAAGTCCCAGACAACTGCTGTTAACTGTTTTCGTGTGTTCATCTAGTGGCTTCTAGTGGCTCAATATCAGCATTTAGAAAAATAAATCTTGAAGGGCCCCCGTTCTCTATAGAATTCCCGTTCAGAGTCCAATTCAATTCACACTATGTCCCCCAATCACCTTTAGCGTCGGGCCTGTAAAAATATCACCCACAAATTTAATAAATTAAGACAATAATTTTTTGTACCAAATTGCGGAGTTTCTATTGCCGGATATCGTACTCAACTGCTAAACGAAAAGAAATGTTTGGCAGATAGGCAGTTCTTTATCAACATGGCGCAGCCGGGAGCTGCTTCTCCAAACTTGTATGCAGAATTAAATCGTTGTTTGCAAAAGCAAGAACACGAGAAAGCTATAAGAATATGCAATAAAAGTAAATATCAGTATAATTAAATTAGAATTACATAATTTGTTAAACTTTTCCCGCTAACGTAAAAACCTTTTATCCATATGTTAGACTATATTAATATTAATTATTATTATTATATTTTTAATTTCCTATAATATTAGCTTATATTCTATATAATAAAAAACAAAACGTAGAGACAGAGGAATAGGGAATAGATGTCATTTTCATGCAAACAGGGTATGAATGAGCCTGACTAGATGCAACAAAACAACGAACATTTCGGCAAAGAGTATTTTTTAATGACAAACATTAGGTACTTTGATATGGCAAGGGAGACTACTACGTTCTTTGTATCGGAAAAATAATTCGGCGCCGGAGATCCAAGTTTTTAATTTTTCAGAGGAGGGTGTAAAATAACTTATAAAGAGGTCATTTCGAAACGAATGTGAGTTCCTTTTCATTCCGGTCTAAACCGTTGGTAGACATATTGGCCTACATCAGGGGTGCCACTGCTCCGGGTTATCCCGGAATTCCGGATTCGTGAATTTTTTAAATTTTATTTTCCGGATTCGCGATTTTGTTTTTACGCGCTTTCCGGGTTCGCGACTTTGTTTTTTCGATTTTCCCGGAATTTCCAGATTCGCGAGATTTTATTTTCAAATCTAGCTCCGGGGTTTAAAAAAAAACTAACCGTGTAGCCTCGCGCGAATTCAATACAGCAAGGAGCCGCCTTGCTATAAATAGAACAGTTACAGCGTGTTCTGACCTCTCCGTCACCTCCCACTCTCTCGCTTTGTGTGTGGTGTGCTCAGCCTGGATTACTACTTTCTGTTTGTAGGCTATACTACACTGATATACTGCTTTGCGCTGGTACACAAAACACGCATATCAACATTTTGAAAAACGAACCTCGTCAAGTGCCAATATCAATATCTAAAAATGCGTTTTGTTGATATTAATGAAATTATTGCCGAGTTGGAGAAAACAGTTAAAAACAAGTGGCGATGGCAGTGGTTAAATACTGAAAATGACAGCGGCACTTCGTATAAAGTTTGGTGTAAAAAAACTTTATCAGAATTTATCACCCTGGTAAGTTTTGTAAACCCTACTTTCAATTAAATTTTGACAATTGAATTTGAATAGGCTTTTGACTTATGAAATATGTAATAGTTAAATATTCGTATAATCAGATGCTTTAATATTATACATATATGATTTAATTTTTTAGATAAATAATTAATAATATTTTGTTAGTAATTTATTATGATTATGTAAATTTATTCTCAATATGGTGCCTATCACGCCCTATGCTTAGTGCTTCCTTATTCGTTTCTATATACTTGTGCCCGTGCAATTTTAATTGCTATTTTTTGCTCCTTATTATTTTTTTAGACATTTTAGTGCCATGTCTTAATATTAATATAAATTATTAAATTATAATTAAGTAATACAATGAAGGGTATTTTTGAAATGTGTCAATGATTACCTTAATATAATTAAAATTGCAAACAGTATCATTAACTAATGTGAAGCCAATTTTTAATTGTCACAGGCACATGTGTCTGCACTGTCTGCAATCAAACCTTGGTGTATGGGTCATCAGGGAAAAAAGCATTGGCAGATCATACTAATAACCCAGCCCACTGCAGTGCTTTAGCAAACCTCCAAAAGAGCTACACCTTGCCTGGTGCTTCTACTTCTACTGAAATTGGTGGCAGAAGGGGAGCTTTAATTGACTGAGTTCAAGATGTAAAAACAGTTGTTGGCTCTTTCCTGGCTGAAATGCATTATTATAATCTCTGGTCTACAAGTGTTATGATAAAATGAGAATGTGAATTTTAAATATGAAACATATATAAATAATATAAATACAGTTTAATGCATTTTTTTCAAATTAAATATCTGTTAATGCCAGACATTTGATCCCGCTTTTTATTGTTATTTTTATGTATGTATTTAAACGCAAAAATTTTGATATTGTATTAATATTAAGCGTTACCTGGCGTTAAATAGGTTTCAGGGTTCACAATTTTTTTAAAATTGAGTTTCAGGGTTCAAATATTTTTTAAAAAGGGATTTCAGGGTTCACAGCTGTCAGTCGGTGGCACCCCTGGCCTACATTTTAATAGGTTTCTTTTATATTTTCAATCGACCAGGATCTTGGAATAAAAAGGTGAAAATATTGCACCTTTCGACTCAAATTATTATATTTTTTTTTGAGGGGGGGTCCCTCAACCATATTAATAGTCCCTCTGCGCCATCTATTGATCTACGTCTGTGCCAAATTTCATTGACCTAGGACGTAAGTGTCATTAGATTTTCAAATTTGAGTGACATGACCCTTCTTTACATATAAGTGACACCGCCCCCTTTTTAATGGCGGAAAGCCCTGACGCTTATAAAATATTCAATTATTTTGCCTATTTACAATAAAATATCTGATAATTGATGTTTAAAGATGATCTAATATGGAATTAATTCAATAATATACTTAATTTAGACGGCTAAACACTGCAGAGTTGATATTATAAAATACCATAATGTACCGTGTGCAGACTAGTTGTCCCTGGCAACCATTACTGTTCATTCAACCTCATTGTGACTCATACTACTACTATGTCTTTAATAGTTTCATTCATTAGTTGTGGCAGTGTGCAAAATCCTTTTAACCATTGGTCAGGGTTAAATTAATTATTCATAAGCCAAAGTTGAAGGTTCAAAAAGAGTTCCTAATATTATTGGTACAATTTTATAGAGGACAGTTCATTTTGTTATATGTAGGTCATGGTAATAATGATAGTCGGGTGAACTGGAACTTATAAACACAACAAAAACTTCGTTTCAAGCTAAATTTTACTGCTAATACAAATAAAAATGATTTATTAATAAAGAATATTTTAAAAACAAAATTAATAACTAATTATTTTATTTACAGCATTGATCCTGAAAATAAAATCATTATTAAAACAAAGACTTAAGTGCGTGACGCGAACAGCGGAATTGAGGTCACAAAATGTGGGGGTAAAATGCATTGGGGACTGGGACAAATTAAACCACACTGAAAATTCATAACTTTAAAACTACAAATCCTAAAAATATAATCTTGGTGTTAAAATTTATTTAAAAATCAGCTCTATTTAACTGTGTTATTAGTTATTTATTTTGTTTAAGTTGAATTTTTTACCAAAGTGCCTACAAATATACAAAAATGTCAAAAACTATAATAAAATGAATATGAAGGTAAATTTACTAAATTGGTTAGGTACTTGGACAAAATTTTCAAATTAAAGGTATAGCTTTAAGATCTAGTTGGTTGGAAAGGACTTGAAAAATGCAATTTATTGATACCAAAATTATAGTATTATATTATTTCTAAAGAAAGTTATGAATTTTTTAGTGAATTATTTTGGGATAACTCCGCTAATTGAGACATATAAGAAAATATAAAACAGACAAAAGTGAAAATTGGGCAGTAAGACTGAGACAGCTGTTTAAAATACCAGTTAATTCAAGTTATTTCAGAAATGACTGAAGATAACCATAACAAACCATATATTTCCGCATTCGTCATATCATTGCCTAAACAAGCGTCCTAAAATTAATTCTGAATTACGCAAGATTGGCTCATTAATATTCAAAATGGCCATCAAATTTGCATATGCGATATTTTAAATTGAGCACAACTTAAAAATAATTATCCAAAATATTAAGTCAAGCACATCAAACTGTTCGTGTTGAAAAGGAGAACAATAATTGACAATAATACTTTGTTTAAATTGATTTATGTAGTCGGGTATCCCTAAAATATTACATTTTTTTTGTATCTTGGAAAATAAATTTTTATTATAAATGCAAATGAAATATCTATTTATATTGCTTTTTAATTAGTATTTTATACCTTAAGTAACTTAAAATAGTGTTATTAAATTGTTTAGCAGTTAGATTAGATCAAATTTGAAAATAATTGGCTGAGGTACATAGATGGAAGTTTCGGCCATCTTGAAAAATAGGGAAAAAACCATGTGGTGATTGTTTTGATAAATTAAAAGAAAATTTGGGGGAGGTTGGGGGGGATGGGACTTTATCAATTCTTGTAGATATTTGGATGCTGAAAACAGTGGTTACCATTAAAATCGCGAGTGGTGGCGAATCTAACAGATATTTATATTATTTATGTAGTTTATTTACTGTAACTCAACTAATTACATTTTATTAATGAAATTCAGCACAAAAAAAATTGGAGAACTAGTTAGTAATGTTCACCATCCAATTATCTTTAAAATGATATATCCCACATCCAATTTCATCAAGAAAGTACGCAGAAAAATGCAATTATCTTTACACACATGCACATTGTTTACATTTTTAAGTGGACAAAAAGTTGAACAAGGGGCGTATAACTCAGCAAAGATTTTTCACAAAGTGAAAAATGATTTATCCAAGTACCTAAATTGGTAAATTATCTTATGTCGACTTATGCGGATCAGGCAAAAATACGGTCTTTTCCACCAGCCTACTATGCAAGCGTCTGAAGCTCTACAACTAAACCTAACCCTAATTCTAATACCTTCCATTCAGGAAAATTCACTTTTAAAACTTCTAAAACTAAACCAATTTAGGAAATGGGATGGTGTAGAACCCTATGTCTTCTGATTTGACATCCAAGCGCCTGTTACATACCAACACTAGTGTTCACCTCTGCCGCGCTACCGTCAAAACAGGGCATTCAAAATCAGAAGAAATTAATAAATAATTTTATTTTAAAAAATCATCCAATCACAAAAGTTAACCATAATGATTAGGTAAATTATCGTTGTACAGATCAGGCCGAAATAAGGTCTTTTCCTGCCGCCATCTTTGGTTGCTATGCAAGTCACAAAGATGGCGGGCGGATCGAAAGTCCCAACTGAGGGGAAAATACTGAAAATGAAATGGGCCGGGTAATGGAAGAAAATCACAAAAATACACGTTATAAATAATTCTCGAGTTATATCCTTCCTAAATATCACTAGTAAAACACTTAAATCAGCTCCTTCCATTTAGCAAATCACTAATAAATTTCCAATGCGATGTTTGCGCTACGGTGGCAAATCGGAAAAAGAGCGAGCCTTCAAATTCGCGCGCTTATTGATTATTGCATCACTCGCTATGTCCGCAGTTTCGTATTCGATGATTCGTATCTAATAATTATAAGGGGAGGCCTTAGACCCCCCCCCCCCGGTGAGGGAGACAACCGAGGAAATACAACAATAAAGGGAGGTAACTACAACATAGCAACCGTATAGTCCTGGACGCGACCAACTTTCCGGCCGCCAGCCAATGATTTATATTCAATTTTTAATTTTTTGTATAAAAGGAAAATGTTATAAAATGTTTTCAAGTCAATTTCTTTTTGAGGATTATTTAACCGTTCACAATAAAGACAGTTTTACTGTCCAGTCCGTATTTTGCCTTAATTTAAGAGAACCAACAAAGAGAGTGAGTTCAGTGAGTATCAAATTTTTGCCTCACATTGTCTGATGGTGACATCAAAGAACATGTGATGTTATCGCCCGCTTTTGTTCAGCTCTCATGCGTTGTGCTTCTTTTCCAATTTACACAAAATAAATACATAATATACTATATGAATGTTGTAATTTTAAGTCAAATGCCTTTGACGTGCACGTAGTCAGCAGGCAAACTGTCGATTCAAGACCAAAATTGAATTTGTGGACTGGTAAACAGTCTGTTAGTACTGTTGAGTTTGAGTGTATCTTTCCCCTTGTTCACATTTTGACATCGCCCCACTGTGTGTTAGTCCTTGTACTATGCTTTGTCAACTAAACGAATTTTTAAAAAAAGTTCACTAGCCAAACTACACTAACAGTGATAACGTTTATTTATATTCTAAGATATTAACGTTTAAAGCTCAAAAAGGTTTTTTTAACTTCCGTCTCAGTCCCTAAGGATTTTCCATATTGCGATGAACTGGTTATATAATTAAAAAAATTGCAGAAAATGTATTTATATTATTATTGTCATACTGACTTCATCTTTTAGAATAAGAATGGTTATTTTATGTATCCGAAAGACCATCTTGAGTCTAATACTATTTTTACCTGTAGTTTGGTACCATTATTTTTATAATAAAGTATAGCAAAATCACATCTTGAAAAAAAAACCTGTAAAAACTACCACAAAACTTTGTGAATCAAGCGATAACGCCAGTAAAGGAGAACGCTGCCATTGCCGGAAGTTGAATGCATCTTCTTTCACGCACTGAAGAGTTTTTACTTTCTGTCATTCTGTTTCTAAAGAGAGTTTTATCGAGGCGCGCTTTGGTAATAGAGATGAGGCACCCATTACTGCGCTATGTCAATTTAAATGTTAAGAAAGCACTTTCATGCCACCATTTGCCACCTTTGCTTGCTTATTGGCTCTGGTATTCTTCTGTAATTCAAAAAAAATATTCTCCTGGTAATAAGCCAATACCCCATCTTTGATCCAAACGATAAACAGTCAAAATGAAATTAAAACTTAGCAGCAGTGAAATCCAGAGCTAAATAGTCAAAGAGAGCAATAGGAGGATGGGGAGGAGTAAGAGAGTAGACTGAGTATTTCAGAGATTATATAGCTAAGGAGGGAGTGGGCGGGGCAAATCATTAGTTTGTTGGGGAAAATAATGCATACAGCCCATGTGGAGCAAAAGTTCCATATTCTTGGATAAGCCTATTCTCCAGACTGACTCTGCCGGCTGTGTTTGTGCAGGAGACCATAGAGGGGACAGTAAGGTCAACACCCATATGGTCACATCCATTGAATTGTTAGGAGACAGAACACTGTTTCTCTAGTGTGATCGGTCGTAAATGCTCCATGATACCATGAGAAAGGATCCATCCCTTCTCACAAATTATTTTGTGGAGCAGCACTTAGACATACAATGGTGTAGACCACCTTGTGACTAGTTCATAGAAAGCCATCACTAATCTTAAATGCCACCACAAGGAAAACAATCTAGTCTGTCTAAGTAACAAAGGCAAAATTCTTGCAACGATAACCGCCCCATGCAGAGGAGGATCAAGATTGCATGGGGCCCCTGGCTGCAATTCTACTTAGGGCCCGGTCAAGCCACCTTCATTATACAATAAAATAAGTTTGGGGTCCTTAAATCATTAGGTGCCCCTGGCTTTAGCCCAATTAGCACCCCCTTAATCCGCCATAGGCCCCATGATTAATTACCCAAATGGGAGGGCAAAGTAGGTGGCTGTATAAAACCAGGTTTTGCAGCTTTTTTTCTCTCCTGAATACAATGAGGGGTGGGCGGAGAAGACGTTGTTAGTCTCAGAGACCGAAAGGAGGATTGCGCTGTTTAAAAAAAAAAAGAAGATTTCTTTGGCCCTCATCAAAATTGCATAGCAATAATTCTGAACTGCTGCATGGCATTGGTCAGATATTTGCATGGCCGCACAACTGCTTAGCTGAAATGGAACATTAATCAATACCCGTTGCTGTTGTAATACATTTTATATTTCAGTTCTTCAACAAAATCCTGAAGAGTTTAAAGCTTTCAATTGTAAAATTGTTAGTTTACTTCTTTTGGATCGGTTTGATGAGGCCTTAACAGCAATAAATAAAGATAAAACACATACTGGGTATGTATAACTAGACACTTTGATACTCATTCTTGCACCTGTATAGGGCATGTTAAAAAAATGGCACAAAAACTTGTGAACCGGTTTTGCATACTGCTATACTAGTATCTTTTTTTTAAAAAAAATTAAAATGCTACTTTATCAATAACATGATTCAAATTTTCTTTTGATGAGGAAGTGTTAAAATAAACCATGATGTGTTACTTGTGGTTGGCACAATTATTTAGTGAAAGGCATTTACCAAAACATGTCTATTAATAATGGACACAGTGGTACTGTTTTATTATTGACACAAATCTTTCGTGTCACTTGTATTCTATTTTGAAATCTTATTGCTCTCAAACACTGTATGATAAAATTGATTTTTAACTATTTGCTGACCTTTCAGAATCCTTAAATTTGAAAAGGCTTATTGTGAGTATCGATTGAATCGTACAAATGAAGCTTTGAATACCCTGAGATCAATTACTACCCATAACACCCGCAGTAAAGAACTACTTTGTCAAGTTGTAAGTCTGTAAGCTAATTAAAATCATGTTACCATAATCTACCTCCTATAATTTTTTTATGAGAGCTATTTTAGCTGTCATCTAATTCCCTATTTCAAAAATAGAGCACATTCTTCAATTCTTTGAATGTTATTGGTTTCTGTATCAGTATTTAATTGAATTTTGTCTAGTTGTTAAAAGAAATCAAGAAAAACAATTGTATATGTGCCATCATTAGTTTTCTATATGGTAATTAATTTAATTGGCTGCAGCCTACATTTGTATCATCACAAGTAAGCCTGTTTGTTGCCATGAATCAATTTCTATCGGTATTAGAGCCTAATGCTATTTCTATGAAGAGTCCTTGTAACTTTGTTTTAATTAAAAATTAGTTGAATTTTAAAATTTTAATCTATGTTGACTGCTGTTTAAGAGCTACGTATAATAAGCAGAGTTTTAGATTGGCAGGGGAAAGATATTGTTTCCAAAATTGATCATTCATTTGCTAAAAAAAATTGTTTTTTTTTTTAACAAACTTAATATTATCTCATAATCACAGCTCTACAGAATTGAGGAGTATGAAGAATGTTACAGCCTCTATAGGGATGTCATCAAGAACTCACAGGTCTTACTTAATAGACTTACGCCATTCTGTTGTTATTGTTAATATTTAGTTATTACCGACATTTCTTTATTTCCATTTAGTTCAATAATTAAATAACAATATTTGATTAAAAAAGAAAAAGGAAAGAAATCAGTTCTTAGTTAAAAAATTCTGTCAACTTATTTTTCAATATACATAGTATTAAAATTAGAGCTACATATTGCAGCAATTTTAAAATTGCCATGTATCATGCACTTAAAAAACCTTAATAATTAAAAATTACTATCAATTTGAACAAAGAAAAGGTTTTTTAAATTACACCGTCATATTTTTTAAAAATTATCAACAGGATGACTTTGACTCTGAAAGAGAAACTAATTTGGCAGCTGTTGTGGCATCTTTACAAATGTGGAATAAAAAGGATATGGTAAATGATAGAAGTCTTAAATTTAATGTTTTTTTAAAACATATCTAACATTACAAGTTAAAGAATAGAAATGTAGAAAAATTTTACTTTGTTGTCTTTATGTGTTAAGACTTTACAAACTTCCAGGGTTGTCCAGACACAGAAGAAAGCTCCTATGAAATTTGTTACAACAACTCGTGTTACTATATTGGAAAAGGCGATCTGAAGACAGCTTTGGAAAAACTAGATAAAGCTGAAGGTAAAATTTTTATTGGACATCTAAAGAGTGCAAGTGAATACTAATGAAAATATAAATTTATCTCAAAATGATTTTTGTATTTATTTTTTGCCTGCATGATGACAACAGCAGTATTGTTTCAGAGCTTTTGAAATCTGATGGGGATTTAACAGAAGAGGAATTGGATGAAGAGCTTGCTATAATCAGGTAGCTATTTTACTATAAACTACTATAATTTTAATATTACCTCGAAAAGCAGGTTTAACTAACCTGGGATGTGTGGTTTTGATTTATGATTTCAATTTTAAAATTTTTACAAGTATACTTGTTAATTTTCAAATCAACATTTTATTTGAGGTAATAAGTCACATTGTTAGTTTTTAAATTCAATAATGCTGTCAATGTAGTCATATGTATATTTATTTGCCACTGAACCACATTATGGGTAGAATACATACAATTTCAACACATTATTTGTATTGGCCAATATGAAATGTAATATTTTGAATGAGGCATTATTGTACAGACAATGATGAAATGTGTTGTGTTGCGGTGGGATAAATATTTAAAAATTGTACATAAAATATGCATTTTTAGTCTACATTTAATCACTGGACATTATATTAGTTTTAACAAATAATTTATTTTTAGTTTTTATCATTGATCTTTTATTTATTCTATCAGTCCTAAGTAAAAGAGTAGTGCAAGCAAGAATTTTTTTCACTCTTCATAGGAATACTTAAAAATTTGGTTTCATACCTGCTGTCCACAATAAACAGTCACATTTTTGTCTTTTATGTCAACAATGCTTGACAAACAAATTAAAGAAATTAGGCAATCTTAAGGCTCATTTAATAGTGAAAAATAGTTTTCATATTAATTCAAATTTTAATTACTTTTAAACTTGAACGAGAAATTTTGAAAAACAGCAAGATCAAAGTCTCAATGTACTGCTCACACTGCAACTTTCAGCTGTATTGCTGCAAGTTTTTCAAATTTCTTTACTCCTCGCTAAATCAGGGGAAAATGATACTTTATTGGAAAGAATATAATGAAAGCATTAATAGCTTTTTTTTTTAAAGGTCTGGAAGAAAAAATGGCATAGGCATAAAAATATTGTCACTGAAGATAAGATGAAACAAGTGAAGATATTGACATACCACTTGTTGAAAAGCTGAAAAAGCATCTTAGTGCAAAAAGATTTATCAACTTTGAGAGAATTTGTTTATTTACTGATTTCCAATGTAAAATGCTGGGCATTCTATTCTTGTCTTCCCACAACTCTGAGTTCTCTGCCAACAATCATTAATTTAAATGCCAAATTAAAAAATTATTTTAAAAATTCTTTTCTGACATGCCCATCAAAATATTATTTGATTTCAAGGTTTACGAGTTAAGAAGAGATTTTAGGTTTAGAAGAATATAGAAGTTTCATACATTGCTGTTACACTAAGTATGTATATAAATATAATTTGATGGAGGATATTCTTTCCAGGGTGCAGCGGGGTTACATCTTCCAGTCACTTGGTAAAAATGATCAAGCTTCCCAACTCTACAACTTGGTCTTGAAGACCAAACCATCAGATGCTGGGCTTGTTGCTGTTGTGTCCAACAATGTGGTTACAATAAACAAGGTACCTGCAATCACTGTTTTAGTCATGATTTTGTTTACTCATACATAGAAGATTATCCAAATTTTCTGCCTGATCTTATGACCAGTTAACTGTTAACAATCATATAAAATACCAGAATATACCATGTGCAGACTAGTTGTAATTAGCAGCCTCAATTATAACTTTCCTGCTACTAGAGTTTCATTCATAAAAGATGTCTGTGAGAAAAAAAAGCTCCAAAAACACATGTGTAACTTTTCATTTATGACTTATTGCACATAAAGCAATGCCAAGCATATGCTAATATATTGCCTGTGTTTTCAATTTATCTTGATCATTGGTTATCTCGTCGTTTTTTGGCAACCCCATTGTTGAGTTGTTGAGCCTTCTCGTCCATGAGGGACATCTACCGATCATCGCCGGCGTCTGCACTTCCTCCTAGGACATAGGCCACCTACAAGAGACCTCCAGGCATCTCTATCCTGGGCCATTTTCTCCAGGATCGACCATTCATGGCCAATTCTCTTGATGTCTGCCTCCTATTCTCGGCGCCAGGTGTTTCTTGGGCAGCCTCTTTTCCGTTTACCCTGTGGGTTCCATTTCAGGGCTTGCCTTGTTGTATTAGAAGCAGGTTTCCTTAGTGTATGACCTATCCACCTCCACCGCTTTACGCTCCGATGGTGTTGGTGTTCCTGGTAGAGATGATGGTTGTCGGTCTAACAGCTTCCAGATATTGGCTTTCACTATTAGGCGTCATATTTCCCTCAGAGGATCCATCTTCTCCCAGGACTGAAATGACCTTTGTTACTCTTTTCGGTGTTTTTGTAACTCTGCTTTTTTACACAGCATTGGCATTTTTACATTGGCTGGTGACATAACCAGCTCCTACTGTACTTAAATAAGTGTGCCTGTTTAAAGCCCTGAAGCGCAGCAATATGCATCTTGTCTCCAATCTTAAATGTGCCTTAAGTGCGCCTTTATAGCACTTTCTTTACTTATGTAATCATAGAAAGTAGAAACTCTTCATTTAATGAGAGAAGCTTTAGTCAAGTTTCAGAAATGTCAGTGTTAGCTTTTGCTAGTGTTTTTGTTTGGTTTTTTGGTTTAGGTTTTATTGTTTTTTTTCAATGTGATTTTTTAATACTTTTTTTGTAAAAATAATAGTACTAAACTACAGGTAAAAATAGTATTAAACTCAAGACGGTCTTATGGATACGTAAAATAACCTTTCTTATCCTATAAGATGAAGTTAGTATGACAATTATAATATAAATACATTTTCAGCAATTTTTAAAAATTCATAATCAGTTGATCGCAATAAACATAAAATCCTTACGGGACTGGGGCAGAAGTTTACCAAAAACCTTATGGGGCTTTAAGCGGAGTTTAAAGCTTATTACTAAATTATTAATTGGATGCCATTTTATTTTTGTAGTTCAAATGATCTTTTTCAGTAATACCATTTAAATGTATGGATGTATTCAAATAAACCACTAAACAGATTACAATTTATTGGGAAAAGTTTCCATTCTGATCAAAACTTCAATGTGAATCTTATTATTTTCTATTCATTTACATTTTAAGAAACTAATTGTCTTAGAAATTATTTCAGCCCGAAATAAGGTCATAAATCAATTTCACATTCAAATTGAAGGTGAACAAGCACACAGATGTTAATTTCTCCATTTTTATAAATTTAGGATCAAAACATCTTTGATTCAAAACGCAAGATTAAGGCTGCCACTGGTGACAACCTAAAGCACAAGACAGTGTCTGCACAACGTCAGCATATTGATATCAACCAATGTCTTGTTCATATGTACTCTAATCAGGTATGTTGCACAGTATTGATCTTAAAGATTAGAAACTACTAAACCACGCTTTTAATCCACAACTTGTACAAATGTTATTTCATTTTTTTATGTAATACAATGCTAGACCATTTAAAAAAAAAAAACATGCTTTGATATGACTATAAAAAATCCCAGAGTGAACAGTGCCATCAACTAGCCAAGAAGTTAGCTGACCAGTATCCAGACCTTGATGCACCTCTAATGATCAGAGCTGCCCAATACATCAGAGACAAAAAAAATGATGAGGCTATAGCTTTGCTGAAGGTAATCATAGAAACAACAGGGAATTTTAACATGACTTATATTTAAATCAGCAAGTTTAAAAAGTGAATTCCATGCACAGTTTATCAATCAGAAGATGACTGCTGCTCCCAAAGTCTGTTTAATTTATAACTACATTAAGATTAGTATAACATTATTTCAGAGAATTATAAATTTAGAAAGAGTATTGAATAAGACAACAAAAAATTGAATCACGTAAAATAAATGAGCTGAGATCATCTTGAATAATAGGAATAAGACATTAAAATTAGAATTGATCCATAAGATATTCTGAAATATTAGGATTATCTGTATAAGATAAGTTGAAATACCCTGACGATATATGAACAGAAAGTTATAGGACATTTTGATATGCCAAGTAATAAGGTTTTTAAGTCCAGGCTGCTCTGGATGAGTTAATATGAAATTTAACTGGAATGCAAAGCTACTTAAAAGTATAAAGCAATATCACTTGTTTACTCTAAATTTCTAAGTCACACTGAACCAATTTAATAGAGTTAGTCTAATAGAAAAGTCATCAACCTTTTAAGTATAAGTTTTTTCAACTTCTAATGTCCAAGAACGTTTTCGGTTAACTTCAATCCCGTAAGGATTTCCCGTATTGCGATCAACTGGTTATGAAATTTAAAAAATTGCGTAAAATGTATTTATATTATTATTGTTAAACTGACTTCATTTTTTAGAATAAGAATTTTTTTTTATGTATCCAATAGACCGTCTTGAATTTAATACTATTTTTACCTGTAATTTAGTCCTATTATTTTTATAATAAAGTATAGCAAAATCGCATCTTCAAAAAAAAAAACCACGTAAAAACTACAAAAGACATCTGGAATCGTGCAATATCACTAGCGAGGGAAACAGCGGCATTGCCGAAAGTTGAATACGTCTTCTTTCATGCACTGAAGAGTTTTTACTTTCTATGATTTCGTTTCTAAAGAGAATTCTATCGAGGCGCACATTATCACGGTTTGGCATTAGAGACAAGGCATGCATTACTACGCTTTGGGGCATTAAACTTTAATTATTTTTTTTTTATAAAGTAGCTCCAAGCCTGAAGAACTATTTTATCATTTATTTCAAAAAATCAAAATTTATCTTGCAAACTTTAAATCAATGAGAAGCTCTAAAACTGTTATTTTAAATTTACATGTTTTTCTGACATTTAAAAATTCTCACTAAAACAATTGCCAGAAAGCAAACTTAGCTTTTAATGTAATGTACTATTATAAATATAACCTCAAACAAATGAATAAACCATACTGAAAAGAAGTAACCTATTAAGAAAAAAACATTATCTGGAGACATACTACAGAGTTTACAAAAAAAATAAATTGATAGGAATTTCTTCAGTTTAGTCATAAACTTAAAGGGAGTAATAAATGGGGTAGCATGACTTGATGACTCTCCAGGTCTTAATGACTGAAATATTGCTAATCTTGTAGGAATATATCAAGACAAGACCTGAAAATGCATTCAAGGCCCATATGATCATCGCTCAACTTTACTTGAGTCTAGGCAGTGTGTATCAGGCATGTGATGCCCTCAAAGCGTTGGGAGAAGGAGCATTTAAGCCAGGAATAGTGAGTATATTGGATGTCCTAAGAGATATAATTTTAGTATCTATAAATATAATTCTCTTCATGATTCAACCATGCAGTAAACCAAGCTGTCTTCCTGCCCCACCGATCAATCAGCTTGCAAGAAAAGGTAGTGTGAGGGTGGGGGGTCATCGAGACCAACATTTCGTTCAATTGAGGTAATTACTTTTTTCTTTCAGAACAACGGAATACCATGTATTTCGTAGTGTAGTGGTTATAACATTCACCTAACACGCAGAAGGTCATAGGTTCAAGCCCCAGCTAAGACATTACTTTTTTAATTTTTATAAATGTTTGTGTTTGTGCCCGTTCATTTTCCACTTCCTTCACAACACGGCTGTAAGCTTTGTTTCTCGACATTGGCATAATAACTTTGTGTTCACCATTGTGCTCAGTGACAGAAAAGTAGTCAAACACTCTCCTCAACAATTGCTTTCATAAAATGTCACCCGTCACTAAATCATTAGCGACGTATGCTACGACGTGGGACGGCCAGTATAAGTTAATGCTTAAAAAAGTTTTTATTATGCGTTTATATATTTTTAAAACTTGCATTTAAGCTCAAAGCATTACAAAAATCAACTCTGGTTTAATTTTGCATGACAGTCATATAATTTTCATACACATCCACATTTATTTTTGAGGTTTTTTTAAGGTCTTAACAAAGAAGCACCTCTGTTCTGTACCATATATTTTTTTTATCAAATATCCATAAACTCCATTTCGCTTCATAGTTCCTAGTTCGTCTGTTCCCAATTTTTAAATATTTTTTTCCTAAGTTCTCTTTGAGGTTAACACATTCCATGTGGATAAATGTTTTAGTGATTTTAAAATGTAGTAGGCATTGTATTGTTGCATGTATGAAAAGTTAATCTTGAGTTATTGTGGAGTTCAGTTGAATGTATACCAGAGTGTGGAGCAGTTGGGTAAGTGTTCATAAGTTTACTGAAGTCAGTGGCAGTAGTAAGTGCATGGAGAGCCATTTTGGAGTTTGTTTATTTTAGGATGGAGAGGATTTTGTTAAAAGTATACTGTATGAATACAAAGCACTTGTATTTTCTCTGCCATCAACATTTTAAAACATATATTATTTTGATATAAAAAAGCAGACATTGATTGTTATTCAAAGACAATGAAAAGCTTCATGAGCTCTCTGTATTTAGATTAGATTGTAAGAAAGATTGTAACAACATTATTTATACACCTTGCCAGGTTTCTACTCTTGTCACACTGTATCTCAGCCAGGAGGACAAAGATGCAGCATCAAAGGTCCTTATTGATGCTGTTAACTGGTACAAGAAAAATGATGTAAGTTTAATTGTTAGGCATTGTTCAGTTACAACCATATTTGAAAAAAAAAGAAAGTTAAAGCTTTTAAATATTAAATTGTGGAACTTTATTTTAATGAAAATAAAACATCTCTCATATGTATTAACTATTCTTATGTTTAAAAATTGAAAATATTATTTTCACTAGCCTAAATCACCTGCCTTGATGACGTTGACCAGAGCTAATGCAGATTTTCAGTTGAAAAATGGAAAGGCAGAAGAAGCAGCAAAGATGCTGGAGGATTTACGCAAGTAAGTTACTATTTGCTTAAAATACACTTAAGAAATTGTAAAAAAAATTTTTATTTTAGCTCAGTGCAAAGGTTCAAGTAGTAAAATTAAATAGCTAATTGGAGTCTTAAACTAAATGGAGTTTTAATTGATTATGAAAGTTATTGTTTTTATGTATACAAATTATTTTAACTAAAAATTATTTAAATTAAATGCATTTCAGAATTGTATTCTTTTTTTCTTATACTTTAGAGCCAACCCAGGAGATGCCCTGGTCTTAGCCCAGTTAATTTCCTCGTATGCCCAATTTGATCCTGCCAAAGCACAACAGTATCCTGATGCTATGTTTATATTAAACACTATTTTGCTTAAGTTTTAATTTATTTTTTCTTATATTTTAAAAAATCTTTTAACAACTGAGATAAATTAAGTCTTAAACTTTTTATATTTTTAAAGAATTAATCATAAATATCAATGGGGAATTATAAGTTCAACTAAATACTCCTTAGCTAAATTTTCAGAATAAGCAAAGATCTACCACCTGTTGTGAAAATTATATCAGGGTTAGATGTAGAAGCATTGGAAGCATCGTTCAGTACTCTGGGACCAAAGTACATGAAGAAACAACAACCACTTAAAGGAGAGGCTTCACCTGGGGCGTGAGTATATTTTATTTCTGTGGTTCAAGTACTAACACATATTATCTGTGTTCAAGTATCGACAGGACTGTAACTGGTACTGTTATTTGGGTACAAGCATTGGTAGTACCAGGAGCTGTTATATTATCTTGTAACAAGTGCTGAAAGTACCAAGACTCGTTAGATATTTCTTAAAAATTTTTTTTACAAAGTGAAAGCTTGCTTGTGCTTATCAGTTATTTTATTTCATCCTTTGTACATTTTTAAAATTTATTTATCTTGGAGAAGTGGGGCACTGCAATGTCAATATTGCATTATTGTCATTATTGAATCATTGTGAAACTTTGATAATTAATGTTTAAAATTATCATGATTTTAAATAAAGGCTGCGAATTCTGTTATTAGATCTGGGGATACAAAGTCTGGAGATACTCTAATGCAGAAGAAAAAGCAGAGAAAGAAAAAGAAAGGTTTGTCACTGTCATTGTATCATTATTTGTAAATTGAGTAGACTTTAATTTGCTTTTGAATACATGTGCATAATAATTTAAAGGGAATCTAAAGGAATTATAGAACCTAGACTTAATCCTTAGGAGCAGGGTCACCATACAATGATGTCAGTCACCTTACCTGCCAATGGTACTTGAAATTACTTGATTGGAACTAGAGGCACTGAGCTACAACTTAATTTTAAATGAAATATTTAGAGCACTAGTCGTAATAATAGATAAGGCAATTAATTCTAACTTGGAACTACAAAATAAAGACAATCTAATACAACCCTCAGATAGACATAGGGACAAAAACACTTTTCTTATTCCTAATACAAGAACAAACACATAGAAATTCTTGTTCTTCCTGTCCGGAATTCAGACATGGAATGGTTTGCCTGAGGAAACCAGGAGAACCTACTCTATCAACATCTAAAACTCTATAAAAATGCAAAAATAGACATAAACCATGTAAAAACGTAGGACGCAATAATCTGTATAGAAGGAGTGTCCGTAACTGAAAAGTTAGGAAATCAAGACACAAACTTGCGCACATGTAGTCAGAACAAGGAGAACCATACAACATCATCAAAGAGGTTATGATGAAAGCAGCAAAATTTGTGTCGTAAGAAAGCATTTTTTTTTTTTAATTAGCATTTCTGCAAGTATAGTTGTGGAGTGAATAGAAGAAATGGAGAAAATACGGCTACAGATACAAGAGAAAACAAACTTGTGGTATTTTCTGCCACTGAATGAGTCTACAAATCTCATGAGTGCGTCACAATGCTTGTGTTCATTCATGATGTCAATTTGACTTTCAGATAACAGAAGAGGTTGTATCTGTTTGTAGTATACATGAAACAACTAAAAACACATTTTCGTTGACATGAACAAATTTGGACTATAACTTCAATATGATACATTTGATGGAGGAAAAAAACATGGCAGGTGTGAGGAAAGGGAAAATCATGTCTCAGTCCAATGATTTGCTAATTTTCTCACTGAAAACAGAAAGAGCTGATCCACAACTGTCAGATCATACCTAACTATCAGAGTTGTCAATTTTGGTCACAACAGTGAGAAGGAAAATTTTTTTCTCTTTCATTTCACTGTTTAAAAGAGTTTTGAAATACAATCCCTGAAAAAGTCGACCTGAATTTTCTCCCAAATTTATTTGTGACATAAAAAGGCATTTTTTAATGGAAATTTTAAGATTTTAATAGAATTGAAAGTGGCACTCTTCTGTTTCAATTGTAATCTCTATTAATTTACAGTTGGAGCTCATTGATTTGCAAACAAATATTTGAAAAGAAGCACAGAGATAAAAGTTGAATATACAGCTGTTTAACTGATTTTATATTACGGTAACTGAAACAAACATTTTCAACAGGATGAATGATAAACATTTTAAAGCAATACTCTTGATTAGATGAAGTCATTTGTGATAATTGTGTTTGAATTTTTAAAAAAAGTATTGGGAATGTTAAAAAAAAACTAGAAATTGAATGGTAAAACAAATACAATATATTAAATTTTAGATTAGTTATTACCATATATACAGGTACTGTAGCCCATTCGTTCACAAGTCCTCTTTTTGGAAGAGAATAGTATAGAAAGTGTGTAACCCACCATAAGCCGACCCCAAGAGTTATTGTTTTTTTTTCTTTGGTAAACAGTGGCGAAAGCGCGGACATTAAAATTTGTTTTTGAAAACAAAATTAGTAATACAATTTACAAACATTCACAAAATAGATAATGGTAAATAAGGTAAGTGCAGATGTTTAATAATATTTGATAGCTTCTGGCAGAGCTGTTGAATCTTGTAGAATGTAGACAAAAAACTTGATGATCTACAATAACAGCACTGATATTCATTGTACATGCAGAAATCACCTATGACCCGCTCGTAAGCCGACCACCCCAACATTTTCCCCTAGATTGGTTCAAAAAAGGTTGGCTTTAGAATGAGTATATACGGTAAATACATAGGTCACCGGGATAAACTCACAAGTACACAGGTTTCTATCATATGGTATATGACCTCAAACAGCAGTGAAATGAGATTTAAAAGAAATTAGTCAGTGTTTAATGGATCATAATCAAGTTTAGCACCAGGCTACATAATTGTTAATTTTACAATGGAATGATTTAGCAGACATAAATTTTGAAAAGTCTAGCAGTTTTAAAACAACTCTCTGGAGGAGAAATGTTTTGGCATACCCTTAAGGTTTTCCTTTTCTATTGTCAAGGCAAACTCCCTAAAAACTGCAAACCTGGAAGTGACATTGATCCAGAACGGTGGTTGCCCCGCAAAGAGAGGTCATACTACAGAGGCAAACGGAAGGATAAAAAGAAAGACATTGGTGAGTTGTGCTGTTATTGTTACATGTTTTTTTTTTTTTAAAGGCTACACAGAAACTACGGTTTCAAAATTTATAGATATACCAGTTGGTGATTACTGAATGATTATTTAGAAAGTACATGAAATTTTAAAAACCAATTTTTTCATTTTAAATTTAATCTTTCAACTGTTAGAGAAAATAATGCTATTTATCTGTATTATATGGATTTTTTTATATATTAATTTTTTTTTAAAGTACCATATCCAGTGATTGTAGGGGTCCTAATGTTTACATCGCAACTTACTAGGGTCTTGGTAAACCTTGTTGGGTGTCCCAATTCCCATCCAGGTCAGAGGAGGACTTTCTTAGTGTTAGACATTCATCATTTTTATTGTGGGCTCGATCCCACACCCCTCAGCTTGTGAGGCGAGCGCACTATCGACTTCGCCGACCAATAGGAAAGCCATAATGGCTTGGTAAAATGTCTACAATTTTTAATGGTTTTAGTTTGTATGCCACAACAAAAGGTTTACATTTTAACAATAATTATTTCACAGGTAAAGGCACTCAGGGCACATCAGCTGCTACTCAAGCAATCACAGATTCATTGTAAGTGCCTTTTTAAAATTTTAACAGACATAACAGTTGTGCAACATAAATTTATTACCTTTCCGAATTATGAACTAACATATACAAATAGGCTGTTGTGTGAACCAATATGATCAGGATACTGATTGTTGGTCCTTGACAAATAAAAGAGGCATCCAATTGTTAATTAGTAACTTTGAAAATTGGTAACCTTATTTTACTTTATATTGAATTCACTAGTATTTTGTGACTACTAACTACTAAAGAACTAACCCAAACTAATGATGCAAAATACCTAGGAGTCATAAGAAATTAGTAACTATCATGGAATCCCCATGTCGAAGAAGTTATTAAAAAATCAAACAAAACCTTAGGTTTTCTCAAAAGAAACTTTTACAAATGTAATAAAGATATAAAAACTAAAATGCTATGTCACCCTGGTGAGACCTATACTAGAATATGCATCTTCTGTATGGGACCCATCCACCAAAGAAAATATTGATAAACTAGAACAATTTCAAAAGAGCTGCCAGATTCATTACAGGAGAATATTCAAAACACCATTAGTTAAATCATTAAACCTTGAAACACTAGAGGATAGAAGATCCTAGAGTAAATTAGTAATTATAAATAAATTTTTTGCTTTCCGGAGAGATAAAAGCCTCAGAGACATACTTGTAAGAAGTCACCTTCCCACAATGAAAGCACATATTGGAACAAAAGGTTGCAACCGTAACCGTTGCAATACTTGTCCATATGTGGTTGAAATTAACAAAATTTCTTTCCCTCTTGAACAATTCTTAATAAAAGATGGATTCACTTGCACCAGTCGCAACGTGATTTATGCAATTATTTGCAAGAGATGTAAAAAAATTTATGTGGGTGAGACAGGTCGTCGTCTTGGAGATCGGTTTAGAGAACACCTGTACAATATAAATAAACAGGCTCAGTGTCCTGTGTCTAAACATTTTAACAGTGTTGACCACGATGGCATTTTGGATATTGTAGTTACTGGTATTTTATATGCAACCAATACCCATGATAGAGTCCACATGGAAAATAGACTCATAAAACGGTTTGGTACGTTGGCTCCATATGGAATTAACCAAATCCACAATTTTACATGACTGCAAAATCGTTTTCCCGTTGTGGTTTTCACTGTTACTTTAGATACTTCAACTTCCTCCTTTTTCTTATATTCTATGTCCGTGTTTATTTTTGTCTTTCATTTCTTTTCATTTTATCACATAGAATTTAATATGTTTTAATTTGAATATATATGTAAGTACATGTAATTGTTTTTGTACTGATGAAGGCATGAGCCGAAACGTTTACCATTATTTGTATTAGTTGATAATAAAGCTTTAATTTATTGTTTCCTTACACAAATAGTCTGTGTAATTTGTTTTTTTAAATAAAAAAGCTTTATGCAGTCCTATTCTGTATGATATATTAATCTTAAATTCTGACTGCTACTTGATATATGTCTTGTGTCTAATTGTTGTTAATACTCAATAATTGTTATTTAATATATCGTAGTATATTTGATTCCATTTTGTTAGAACTAGGGTAGAGATAATTATTATTTTTTGTAATTGTATATTATTTTCATTATTTCATCCCCCTAATATTTGTTCTGTTTAATTAATTTAAACTTTTTTATTGTGCCAAATAATTTTATTTTATTTTATTAATTGTGCAGATGACGTCATCTAAACTTGCCCAAAATCAATTCCGTAACTTTGTCATTACTTCATTTAGTCTTTTGCCAACAAATTTATCAAAGAATTGTACTGATTTGGCACTCAATATTTTTAAGAAGACTCGATACACCACACATGTCAATTTTTTAAACAATTGTATTCATAAAAATCTTGTTCCTAAAGGTTTTAAAACTAATTTTCATCCTGCTGCTGGTGCCTTTAATTCCTTTGATCGACTCAAACTTTCTGCCATTGACAA
>MUZC01004489.1:532168-550233 GCA_002072015.1 Radix auricularia | reverse complement strand
ATGCGGAAAGAGCTGAACGCAAGCGGGGGGAAGCGGGCTTTGATGCCATCAGACGATGCCAGGCGACAACATTCTCTTGTTAGTTCTCAAATGGGTCTCAAAACATTAGGGATATAAGGACGAGCGGTTAACCGGTCTTTTTTTGAACGGTTAGTCGGTCCTCAAAAACGAGCGGTCTTAACAACCTTAATATATATATATATATATATATAGAAGGAGCATCTGTAACATATAAGATAAGTTTAGAACTTGACCTGCGACTGGAGATTTCAATATTATAATCATCTGCAATACCAAAAAAACCTTACAAAAAATACCCAAAAAATTATTTTTTAATGAACTCAAAATATTTTGGCTTTAATTTTCTGCAAAAAAGTAATATATGTAATTTATTAGTGATATAAAATGTCTAATTTGTATTTATAGTATTAGCTGTAGCAAAGGCCAATTAAATTTTCATGACACCAGATTAGCATCCTTATGTTCCTATGATGTTGACAGCTCATGGTATACATTTCATCATACTGAAATTTTTAAGTACAAAAAATATTATTTAATCTTAATGTTATTAATGCATGCAAAAATCAACCAGATGTAAATGAGTAAAACAAAACCTTAAAACTGCTGAAGCAGAGCAAAATATTTCCAAAATAAGTTTACATGGAAACTTAAATCTTTTCATTTTTTAAATTAATATAAAAATCTAAATTTTGTTCATTCAGGTTATTCTGGTTTCATTTTGAATCCCATTCAGTATAAATTGTCTGCTAATAAAAGTTTTCTTGTGTTTAAATAATTTTAGGCATGAGATATAAGTTATCTTTAATGTTTTGAAAACTTAGAAACGGTTGTGAATTCATTAGAAAAGTTTAATTATAGCCCCTTTTTTGGCACATTTTACAAAATTATTTATACTTTGGTCAAATGTGAACTTTATATGGCATCTTATCTTTTACATTACATCTTCTATCCAGAAGATCTTAATTTGATATAACATTAAAAAATTTAATAAGTTACTTTTTTCTTCTTTTTTTGGTCCTGATTATGGAAACATTCATGACACATTTTTTAGCGCATTTTCGAGATGTCGAAATCGCTATTGCCCCCGTTTTGTCCGTCTGTCTGTCATCACCATGATCACAGGATCCATAAGTCCTAGACCCATGATGTATATATGTTTTTTGTATGTCCTGACCTGCCATTGGTGCATCAACACTCAGTTACTCGATCCGTTAAAAAACCCCGTTAAAACTACCAAAAAACTTTGCGAATCGAGAGTTAACACTGGCACAGGGAACGGCCGCCATTGCCGGAAGTCGAATAGAGCATTTTTCAAGCATTCAAGAGTGGTGCGAAGGCGTGCAAAAGAATTAGTTGTTTTTTTTAGTTGACGTCATTAGAATATGTGTAAAGGTTTAGAGACTTTAACGTCATCATTTGTGGTGACTTGTAGTTAGATTAAAGAGAAAATAAAAAATTTTAAAATGTAAAGAAATGACTTTTAAATTTAAAAATGTCAGGTATATTCATTACACAAGAAAATTCATAAAAATATGTCTAAAATCTAAACACAATTACTGATAACTACATAATGCTGATATCTAACATAAGTACTGATACATAATACGAAAATGCGCTAACACGTCCTGAGTTCCAAAAGGGACCAGGCTTAACATGATTTTTTTTGTATGTTATTGATACTAATGTACATATGTTTAAAAAGGAGGGGTCATAAACAATGTTCCATCTAAGGTTCGTTGGCCCATGTGCTAAGTAAAAAAAAAACTAGTGTGCAAAGTTGCACAGTTTTTTGTGCAATATTTTACAAAATTTGCTGCACATTAATTCTAACTGCTGCATGGCATTGGTCAGATATCTGCTCGGCCGCACAGCTTATAAAGAACATTTGTCATAACAATTTTCCAATAACTGTAGGCACATTTTTTCAAATAAACATAATTCTATCATTCCAGAGATGCCAGCAAGCAGCCTGCATCAGGTGAGCCAGCCTCGCCCCGTGTTTCAGCCTCGGCCAGCAAAACTTCTCCTCATTCTACCCCCACTCCTACACCTTTACCCCAGGGACCAAGACAACAGAAGCCGGTCCAAGCCAACAAAAAGAAGAAGAAATCTGCCAAGGGAGGGAAGTGGTAGAAACTAGGTGGTTGTCATGTTTATTTCTTGTTACAAGTGGTTCTCAAGCTTATTGTTTCTACACATGTCAGCAAACGGTTTCATGAACTAATAAAAGTCACAAAAGAGTTGACTTAAATGGAAAATTAAGTTAAAATGTTCAAATATGCATTGCACGATATAGAGCGCTTTAAAACTTTAAACATCAATTTAATTGTTAGCCTCAATTTCATTTTAAAATTCTGTTATGTTTAATTTTGAAGCGCAAAATGACCTTTCAGTGCAAGAATTTATATTTTTCTTCTTAGTCAAGGTTAAAATATGTACTAACAGATAATAATAATTTCTTCTTTAATAATTTAGTTCTGAAACTTGTCACAGGTTTGTTACTTCAAGAATACTTTTTGTATTTAAATGTAATAAACAAACTAGATGTCAAGGCATGACTTACACATTTCATTGGTTGGTAAAAAGATTCAATTTAGGTTAAGAACCACTGGACTTTCTAAAAACTTCTTATTTAATCTTATGTTTACTAATAATTCTTTGTTAACCTTAATTTTTTGCCTTGAAAATATATTTTGTTAATTACTTTTTTAAAATGATCATAAATTGTTTTAGAAATCTGAAAATTTTTGTATCAAAAGATGAATGAGAAATCTTTGTGCGTCTTTCTGGCTTACAATAAAACATGATAATGTCAGTGATTGACTGCACAAAGTGGCTTTTTTCAAAACAGTTGTTTTAATCAAAGATTTTATGATGATTTTTTAAAAATAATTTTTATGTTGTTGTGATAATTACTTAGCATTAAATAAAAATGACTATGTCAGTTGAGCATTTAATGGCTATGCCAGATCAATTTGTAATAACTGCCAGATGAATGCAAGTTTGTTTATCTTGTATGTTTGTTATTTATTTCGTTCCATGTCAACTTTCTTCCTTTGAGAACATATTTGTATGCAATAAATTGGTCCTGGTCAATCTTCAATGTTATATTTCATTTTTATAGTTCAACAATATTTATTTTAAAAGTGCACTGCCCCCCCTTTTTATTTTCTCAATTTCATGGAATAACTCTGGTTGTAGTGGTTCATAGCTAATAATTTGGTCACTGCACTAAAGTAATTTGAGAATCACTGAGTTAGATCTACATGATGAAATTATAACTTATTGAAGCCTACTTGATGGCCACTGGCTTATAGACAACCTACCATTCACCCCATTGAACAATGTGTAAAAACCCGATCAGCCCTAATTTACAAAAAAGGGCGTGTCTGCTGATTTGAATGGACAGAATGTGGTGATTATACTTCAAACATGCAGGGCATGTCTGGTTATTAAAAGTGCAGAGCAACTAATATGGTGAGAAATATGGTGAGTTAAAGTTATGGAAATACTCAGTAAAGTATAGTTTCTGTTTAGAGTTGAGCACAGATTTCCTTTTAGTTATTTTTTTTCTGTGGTGTGGGGCATAACTTATGTCCCAATAATTGTCAGGTAGGTCGTGTAGGGATTAAAAGCACATAAATACATATATTTATTGCATAGCACCTTTCCCCAGCCCTATCTTTATTTCAAAATATTTACCCCTTTGGTTTTAATAAAAAATTGCAAATAAAATATTTAATAAACTATGATTATCTGGGTCTTCTGAAAACATTGGCTAGGGTCTCGTATTTCCCGCTGTTGGTTTGACAATAGTGTTTCTCTCCTATTACAGTTGTTCACAGAGTATAACAACTGAATTGAAGAACTAAAGTATGATTTTATATAGGTGATTGAACTGGTTGTGTCATAGTTAGAAAAATTCTATAACAATTTCTGATGTGCTTAGATTTTGTTACAGTATTCTATTATTTTTTTATTTTATTTTTAACAGCCAACAGACAGCTAATCTAATACAAGATAATCTAATACAAAACTGAGTTAGACATAGAGAAATAACATTTTTCTTATTCTGTATGCAAGATCAAAGAAACACATATTCTCGTTTTTCCCGTCTGGAATTCGGACCTGGAATGGTTTTCCTGATCAAACCAGGAAAACCAATACAACATCAACATTTAAAACGCCAATAAAAATTCAATCCTAGACATGGATAAGCGTAGGACGCAAAAATCTTCTGTATAGAAGGGGCGTCTGTAACAATTAAGATAACAAAAAAAAGCCAACGCGCTATTCTGTGAGTTTGGTTGTGATTAGAAAACGCTCCATATAGAAAGTGTTTGGTTTCAGTGGAGATTATTATTTTAAAGGCATTAGGGAATTGGAGGCCCTAGATGTAATAGAAAAATTAATAAATATGGAAATATTCTTGAGTGAGGCCCCGACTAATGATGAGACTAATCGGAGGCGGCTGCCTAGTTTGCCTATGCCTAAAGCTAGCCCTGGGTGTGCGGGGGATTATCTAAATAGAAATAATTTACCCAGAAAATTTTGAAATCGTGAGTAAAAATCACTGTGGACCACGGTCGCCATGACCAATGGTAAAAAACACATGTGCATGGCATACCTGGTCACAATCCCCTGATACAAGATTTGTGGGGCTCTGGCCTGATAGTGTGAGGAAAGACTGGAAGGATGTGGATAAATATAAGTGTTCAAATTATGAAATAAATAAAACTATGTAAACATTACAGATCTCTGGAATTCGGGTAAGTATTCGTATCCAAGGCTAAAAATACGAGTGTACAATTTCTTTTTCATTTCTTTTTGAAACTCAACATTTGGCAGTTTGGAAACAAACTGTTTTTCGTGACATAATTTTAAGAGTGCAGCAAAAGACGATGAGGAGTTTCTTTTCCCTACTTATTGAAGTATGGATTTCTCAACATTCATCTGTACGTCAAAATATTTGTTTTAATGTTTAAAATTGAATGAGGCCAGGTCTTAATTGATCACGTGACACCTCTTCTAACCCGTCCTATAGATGCCTATACAAAATTGTGTTTTAGTTTTAATTAACTTTTCCCCGCCAAAAGAATTGATTAAAAACAAAACTGTAATTTTCAGAAGATCTTATTAAGCTAAATTTCATGGCTTGTGTTGTTACAGTTACTTCGTAGAACAACAACAACATTAATAGCCGACATATTTTGTTCTCAATCATATAAAATAACTGAACTGAATTAGAATAATTCAATGATTTCTCTAAACTTATCAACTAATCAAATGAACTCTTGGTAATTTTTTTTTATTAAAAAAAAGTATTTCCCGTTCACTAGGAAATGACGTCAAGGCAAAAGAAAATGGAAGCTATCACTACATAAGAACGCCCTTTCCCTGAATGGTTATCATCTATTAGTGGCGGCATATTTTATTGACACATCGACTGGCCTTCTGAGATTAGCAGTGACGGTATTCACTGCTGTCCAGATGGCACACTTGAAAGGTCAACTGGTACACTCATTGTGCCACTAGATGGAATACCCAGCACACGCTGGTTACACAGTTAACTCAGTTAACACAGTATCCATGATCGAACTAATGTTTTGTTTTATTATGGTCAGTCAATAGAGGTGCAAAGTCTATCGTGGGTAACGCTTTTCATGCCAGAAATCTTTTGAGAAGAAAGAAATAAAATACCAGAATGTCAATGGCAATCATACGAATTCTCGTCTGTTTCAGATTCTAAAAATCAAATATCTAAATTCAACCTTGAAATCTTAACTCTTGACCCTGTCTCTATCCAGAGAGTGACATGCCACGCCCACTACCGTTACTTTTTAAAAGGTACTGGCTGAAACAAGTATTTTTATGCTTGAATTATTAAACAATTTATGAAGGTGTTGACTTCATTGATCAACTGGCCAAAATGTAAAGGGACATAAGGATAATTGGGAAGGAGGGTTGCAACAAAAATGTATTTAATAAAATAATTAAATATATTATAGACTATCTAGATACAAAAATGTAGGAAACAAAACAACACGTTATCATTTAATCTTTTTTTAAAAATAAAAATAATATAATAAAACAAGCGTGTATGGGGAGGATGGGGGGGGGAGAGGGTTATTTAATTTAATTTATCCCATAAGGTCGAGGGTGTGTGTGTTGTGTTACGGTTGATATTAAAAGATACAGAACTTGAATACAAATTTAGAATGGAAGAGGGAAATACAGGAAATAAAAACCTTCCTGATTTGGATGTTTGGGAAAGAAAAGAGCAAGTAGACATGCAAAAAATGTGTATCTCCTATCTCTTGCATATTTTCAAAAAATCAGTGGCTGGCTTATTTTAATGTTTAAAAATTTATTTTTATTGATATTCTAGTTCAAGCGATTTTTACAATTCAAATAAGATGTTGAAAACTAAGAGGTTTTAAAAACTACTTTTAAAATTCTAAGACCGTCATTTCTATATTTTAAAAAAATCAAATAATGTTGTTCTTCTCTTTTCATCTATAGACGAATTTCAAGGAATAGGGATGATGTCATCTTAGTTAGGATTGAGATCTGCGGGGATTCAATTCCTCTTACCTGGTCTCACGCTTCTTTTATAATGTGAAATGAAAGCATTGGAGGGTCATATTTCAAGTTGTGGGCTTAAGAAATCCTAAAGGGAGTATTTAGCATAGCTCGATCAGATGAAATTTTATGTTGCCACGGGACGTAATCAACAATTTAAGGGGAAATCAACGCGTAGAGAATTTCAAAACAAAGGATACGACTGAAAAGGATAACAAAAAAGTAGCTGTGTTTAGTTTTAATTAGTATTGCAAAGAGTTTTAACTGCAATTTAGATTTAGAGATTGAATCTTTTTTTGGTTGCCTGGTTGTGTCTGATCTCGTCCGTGGACGGAAAGATGAGGCAGCTGCAGAAAAGAAATCCGAAATCACGCAGAGGAATTATTTAGAATTTACGACATCCACACTGCCAACGAGATTTTAACGAGAGACAATATTTACTTGGGGAAAGAAATTTGAAGTTTTAACAGAAGCGCTCTGCTAACGAATAAAAATATTTGAATAGCAACGCCACGGAATTTTTCAGCACACAATTATGTTTTTCTCTTTGGGTGTTTGCTAAGACATCTTAGCGGAAATTTAGTTATGTCTCATTATTTCCCCGCGTCCTCACCTCGTAACACACGGCTGTAGGATAACGTTAACAGGCCTGGGGGCTGGTAAGATCTTGAAGTGGAAACATGGCGGGAAGTCATTTTCGTTGTCATTCTAAAACATATGCCGAGCCTGGATTTCAAAGAAAGGATTCTTTCTGGGAAGAGATGTCTATGAATGGCCGGGGAGACTTTATCAGAAAACCCCAACATTTCGAAAACTTTCACCATGAGGGTCTGCGTTTCCGGGCTAGCCAGTCAGAAGGATCTCGCAGTGCGATCGCACCTGACGCGCATGCAACCTATCTGGCATCTTGGGAAATAAATCGAGTGACCGGGTCTAAGATCAGTCACCAAGGAGGATGGTACGTCAGGCACATGGCCAAATGGCACGTCACTCAGCTGTCTGGCATGCCATCAACGCACATGACACACTGTCATTTTCGCCCATTTTCCGGTTGGCCGGTCAAGTATATCACGAGATGGGATGTCACTCACACGTCCAGAACTGAAGGGACGCGACTCTCTGGATGGAAGCACAGCACCGAGAGACCCATCCACTCGTCTGGGGACAGTGGCTACCACAGCAGTAAATTTAAGCCCTATCGTATCTCAAACGACGATAGTCTCTGTTACCCCAACACTCTCCACAGCAGATCAAGACCAGGGCCGAAAGAAACTCCTTGGACATCAAGATTTTACACGCCGCCCATCACAAATTCTGTTGCCTCGACTCCTGTTAGCATTGCCTGGTCGTCAAGATATCATGTGAGTAACCCGCCCTCTTTTAACTCGTCATTTTCGTCCACTCCCCTTGAGCCGACGTGGAGCTCCAGATACAATGTTAATTTACCACCGAGATCCAATTTTACAACGTCAGCTCATGAAAACGTAATGACATCAAAATACAAAAAGAACATGTCATCCGCTATCAATTCATCATACGCATCCACTACTCCCACGGACCACGCGTGGAGCTCAAGATACAACATCAACTTAACATCCAGCAGTGACGCGTCTTTCCCGCCAAGCCCTAATGACAAAGTATGGACGCCACGTTACAATAGCAGATTACAACCCAGCGTAAACAACTCCTACACGTCCCATCAGGGGATCAACACAAATTTTCAATGCTCAGCGAATTCACATTCATACGAACGACTCTACGTCCCTAGAATGGATCGCCCCGATGATGAGACTTTCGATCACTCGTTGAATGACCAGCAAGAGAAATCCTACCGATCGGCAGAGACGACCGCCATGCAGTGGAAAGAGAATGAACAGCGGAAGGCATGGGTGGCTGAACTGGAGGCCTTGATGAAAAAATATAACGCTGAAAAGTCGCCAGTAAAACATACATCTGCGGATGAGGACATCGCTACGAGAAATCTCGAGAAGAAGGTAACCTACAAGTCCAGTGATGACGCCTCCTCTGCGCGTAATGAGGAAGACGCAAACACCTTAAAATCAGGAGATGCGAAAAATTCCGCTCGGAAGGACAGCGGTAATCGACGAAGCAAGTCCGCTGAAACGAGCGATAAGCTGAGTCAGTCTGTAAAAACTGAAACTTGCAGGCCGAAAAAAGTCGCAAAGTCACACACGAAAAATGTCACAGAAAAGAGGTCCGACTCTTGTGCAGTGCTCGAAGAGTTAATCCGTAAATATAACGGGGGAAGCATACAGGGATCATCTCAACTGAAGACCGGTGACAGCGATGTCTTCTCGAATTCTTCAAATATTAAAGCGGCGGAAGTCGATGATAAAATGAGGAAGCCTGAAAAGAGAGTTACGTACAGCCCCACTGAGCCCAAGACGCACACGTGGAATGACAGCGTACACGCCGAGAAAAAGGCGTCATGTAAGTCTGCAGGAGATACAATCAATAAATCGTTCAGACCAGAAAAGTATCGGTCCCGACAGACGTGGAACTACACTGATAAGAATGCTGGTCGAACCGTTGAAGGGGAAGATGTAACTGGAAATTGTGACCAAAAGGTTCAAGATAGAGCAAAGTCCGCGGACTCTTACGATGTGAAAAAAAAGTCTGAGAAAAAAGTAACGTATAACTTGTCAGAGCAAAAACCTGGCTACTCCAGGGAAGGAGAATCAAAGCCAGCCCATCGATCTTTCTTGGATGAAATCATGAAGAAGTATGAGGCTAGATATAGACATTATAGACACACGGAGCCACTGGTGTTTCTGAAAAACAAGGATGAGAAGCGATCCTGTAATTCCGCCGAGGTAGAGTCACTGCTTAGAAAGTACGGCGCTGGGCGCTCATCTAGCTCCACAGATGTCAATCATCTCATTCGGAAGTATGACGGATCGGGGTCTCTGAGGTCATCTGACATTATGGTATACCGTGCAGACGACAGTTCTAGCACCATCAGGTCGTCTGATCCAATGGCTCTCACGTTAAAGAGTGCAATAAATAAGACCTGGGGAGACGGCACAAGCTTTTCCTGCTCTTCCAAGGACCCACTTTCTCTCACCAAGAGGGACGACTTATCCGTCTCGAAGGTTCCAAAATCCTGGAGCTATGATTTCAGAGTCTTGCCCGTGGAGGTCAGAACCGCTTTATGGCGGGATGCACTTTCAAGCACATGGCGCACAGGTATGTCTGGCAGCTGGCGAAATGCCTTCATGTACAGTTTGGAGAGGTCACCATCAGTGTTCAGCGATGAGCAGTACCGAACGTGGCAGGAGAACATCTCCATTACGCTGTCTGCTGTGTACTCCATGGGCTTTAGACTAACTCGGGCTTACGTCACACACCAACTTGAATCCAATCTTAGGCCATCATCAAGTATGGATTGATTTAGTCAAATAAACTTTAGCCTCATCAAAGACAACTCTTGGAAATATTCATCAATGAAAACTTTGAAAATGGAAATAAAATAGCATTTAGAAAGCCACGTATGAAACAAATAAAACGAATCAATGATGTCTTGTATTTTCATTGCCGGTAATTAAAAACAAAGAAACAATGATTTGCATTTTAAAATTTACTTTAGTTGTTATCTTTTACTTTGAATATTTCACTTTCAACAATATTATAAGTTAACCTTTTAACAAAAATTTTTATATCTCCGTTTTGATTTATGTAGTAGGAGCACTATTACATATCTATTTTTGTAATGCCTTCATCTAAGAAGGTTCGGATAAATAGAATAAAAAGTTTCCAGTGAATAGACTTTTTTCCAAGTGGAACTAGGCAGACGTCTCTATAACGATTTGTTGACGAATTGCCTCGAAGTGTCACGACCAATGGGGTGGTCGTATTGGGAATATTCAATTGTCAATCAATCGACGGCGTTGTCTCCTCCTGACCGTGAGATATTCTCTGGTATAGTAATAATGTTAAAGATTTGTCTTTCAATCGTCGTCTGATTGTGACATCTAGGGGCCTTATATTGACATTGTTAGATAGTTTATTATTTGAATTGGAATCGTCTTGTCTTGATTGGCATTATTTATTTCATTGTCTTGTATGTCACAATCACAATGGATATTAATTATCTAGAAACAATGAAGTCATGTGAAAAAATGCTTCAGACACAAGGCACGTTACTACACTGACAAATTAAAGGTATACACCGTAACAAGATTCAAAATTACATTTTGCATTATATCAACATTTATTGCTAACACCGTCCATAGAATAGTTGGGCGGTGTCAACGCAGTTGGACGCTGTTGTACATTGCTCACAGAATAGAATAAAATACATTCGTCTATAAATACTTCCAAAAGAATCGTGTTTAACATGAAATGGAACAACTCATTAGATTCTGTGGACTACGTTAGTCTGCGTGGACTGTCGTGTTTTCTTCTCTCCCATCTTTTGTTTCTTAGCTATTTGAAGTCAATGTTTTTAAGTTGCGATGTTATCTGTTGGCGTCCGATTTAGAGGGCGGATTAATATATTTTTTAAAAAATCTGGTAGATCATCCATATATGACGTCAAACATTGAGGGGCTGTGTAACCTCGATCCTTTTCAGATTGGTGAATATTAAAGAAAACAACAACAAACACACATTAAAAACTTAGATCAGTTTGAATAATTCAACAAGAAAAAAAAGCATTTAAAGCAAGTAATGGACTTGTGCTCATTGCCAACCCCATTTATGGTTTAAAATTCAAACACATACATATTAAATATACATTGAGCCAAATGAAAGTGAGTGCTCCAGTCTCGTTTTCACACATTGTCATCTACGTCTAACACTCCTCCCACATCTCGGCGGGCCACGCCCCTTGGTGTCTAACGTCATATATGGACTGTTCCCCGGGGAATGGATGAAGTTGAGGAAATATTTCTAGAGTTGTGGCTATTTTTTAAAAAAAATCGGGTGTGTTAAAGTAAGAGACAAAAGTACATTACATTGGTTTGCCTATTCCTTGTCTTCAGATTCATAACTACAGTAATGAGTGTAATGTAATATGTCCATTGTTTGTTTACTCTCCAGCCCTTTCTGAGATGTTGTTTGGTAAAACTAATCCTTTCAGTTGTGTACTTAACAGGACACTGCTTCTAACTTTCATCTGCTGGAAGACACTCCAAAATTTTACGTTCGCATAGCAATGCTAGAACAAGGCAATATGTCCTGAAGTCAAACTTCATTTCCTTGCCCTTGTAAACACAGCTACCCTCCTCTTCGATGGATGCAGGCCCGTTTATTTATTATTACCAATAGAGTTGACCGCTGCTTTGTACGAGTAAGACATTATGGCCGGGTCGTTGTCCAAGCGAGATGGATGACCTGATTGGAGATCCAGCTGACCGACAGAGCTTGAGAATTGACTGAAGTCTGGACATCGTTGCAGTGGGAGGACAGTTGCCATTCTAGAGATTCGCGACATGTTAGATTGAACGTGGCATGGCAGTTGTTGTTGGTGCAGCGGCTGTTGGGGCGGCACTTTGTTTGGATAAGGGTTGACTTGAGGGGGTGGCGGTAGTGGTGCTTGCTGCTGTAGGTTGGGCTGGTACTGGAATGGTGAAGGTGGTGTCAAGGTCAGTGTTGGGTTGTTGACGGCGTCCCAGCTGAAGGCCCGGGGCCGCTGAAGATGTTGCACTTGCAAGAACGGTTGCTGTCGCAGCTGACATGGTGCGTTGGGAGGGGCACGACTGTGGTTCCTGGCAAGACGAGATGTCACATTAAGTTTGGGGAGTACTTTGTGAAATATTTTGTGTAGACTGTGGTGTATTTGTGAATTATTTGGTGTAGATTGTGGTGTATTTGTGAATTATTTGGTGTAGATTGTGGTGTATTGGTGAATTATTTTGTGTAGACTGTGGTGTATTTGTGAATTATTTGTTGTAGATTGTGGTGTATTTGTGAATTATTTGGTGTAGATTGTGGTGTATTGGTGAATTATTTGTTGTAGATTGTGGTGTATTTGTGAATTATTTGGTGTAGATTGTGGTGTATTGGTGAATTATTTTGTGTAGACTGTGGTGTATTTGTGAATTATTTATTGTAGATTGTGGTGTATTTGTGAATTATTTGTTGTAGATTGTGGTGTATTGGTGAATTATTTTGTGTAGACTGTGGTGTATTTGTGAATTATTTGGTGTAGATTGTGGTGTATTTGTGAATTATTTGGTGTGGTGTATTTGTGAATTATTTGGTGTAGATTGTGGTGTATTTGTGAATTATTTGGTGTAGATTGTGGTGTATTTGTGAATTATTTGATGTAGATTGTGGTGTATTTGTGAATTATTTGGTGTAGATTGTGGTGTATTTGTGAATTATTTGGTGTAGATTGTGGTGTATTTGTGAATTATTTGGTGTAGACTGTGGTGTATTTGTGAATTATTTTGTGTAGATTGTGTAGTATTTTGTGTTATATGGGAGTATTTTGTGTATATAGGGGACTTTTTTTTTGTAGTCTGAGGAGTATTTTGAGAAGATAACTCACCAAGATTTGTGCTTCTGTTGCTCCTCCTCCTCTTGCCTCTTTGCCTCATCGGCTAGGTATTGCCTCCTGATTTCATCAATCTCGAAGTATGCATTGTCAAGAACGTTGCGCCTTCCTAAAGAATCTGTCAGTCGGTCCACCTGAGATGACATGAAAATAGACACTGGGTTGTCGATCTTTGCACGACATCAATTTAAATCATGGAGAAAGGGGTGGACAAGGAGGTGACTGACATTTTTAAACATGGGCACAGGAGTTACATATCTTGTTAATAGCAGATATATACACCGTTCTGGTAATAGCAATTATCCTCTTCTGGCAATAGCTATAACCCCTTTCTTTTAATAACTGATTCCACTTTAAGGTGTCACTTTTTCTGGTAATACTATATTTTAATTTTAATAAACTTATGGTAGCAAATATTATCGCCTAGTTATAGAAGAAGCTTTCTATTGAAACATCAAAACATAATGAATGCTCAATCTTTGGAGAAAAGGACTGAGTTAAAATATATTAAAAAAAACAGTCACATGAGAATGATACAAATCATATATCTATCATGTCGGAGATATTAGTACTGTCAATGTACGCAATGACTCAAGATAAATTAGAGTCCCATTCCATGGTTAATCACGCGAATCTTTCTTAGCCTCTTAGTTTAAGTGGTCCGTAGACTGAAATTCCAAACAAATCTTACCTCTTTAATCACCCGTTGAACCTCCAAGTCGCTGACGGCACGAATCTTAGGTCCCACCCGCACCTCATCTGTGTTGACACCTATGCTTAGCTGCATATAATTGATAAGAAAATAATACAATTTATTACCGATATTTTTTTAAAAGATAGAAAATTGGCTTCCTAATTACCAATTTACTGGAAATGTAGCGCTAATCTACAACACTATACCATTCTCTCTATGTTCAACTCACTTTTCATTAATATCTTATTAAAATAAAGCATTAGGACCGTAATTTCAATCGTATTAATGTAAATGAGAAGTGCAGTAAAATATCACTAGAAATTAATGAAGAAAAAACAATAAGAGGAAAAAACATAATTTTTTTAGGGCCTCATCGCAAGTAGCTGGTTTCAAAGGCGTAACTAGGGTTGGTGTCACCCGGGGCGGTAGCTCACGGTGTCACCCGGGCCGGTAGCTCATGGTGTCACCCCTCACGACTTAGCTCATAGAACTCCTCCGAGTTTTCCAGTGACAAATAACGGGAATATATAGAATTTTACGGTCTGGTGTCACCCCCTGATGGTGTCACCCGGGGCGGCCCGCCCCCACCGCACTCCTCTAGCGACGCCACTGGCTGGTTTTAAAAAATGAATAAAATCCCGATGGGCTAACGACTAACAAATTCTAAAGGCCAATTCTTGTAAGTAAAAATCAGCACGAAAATATCTCAATATTTATAGCTTTGAATGTCTATGCGATGCATAGCAATAGAAAAAACAACAACTTATGTTCCATTACTGTAGACAGACAAGAGTCAATTGACAATAGCTTATTTGGTCAAACAAATAAAAGTAAATTTCGTTTGTGTTCATGGACTCTAAAAAATGAGAACATTTCTCATGATAAGTTAAAGACCAACAGACTCACTTTGTTTCCCCCTTCCCTTGCCCTGAGGCACTCTAGAAATGACTGGATGATAAAGTTACACGTGACATTTCTCTCTAAGATTGGCGAGGCGTAGATGAGCACACGACAGTTTGGGCAGCCTATCCTCAAATCTTTCAGGGGACTCAGAACACAGTTACGGCTTGCGTGCTTGCACATCTCGGTCAGGCACCTGAAGAATACACAGACAATAAACTAAAGCTTAACCAGGAAAATTTTTGCATTAATATATATAAACACCCAGTGGTGTGGTTCTGTAACGTAACGCTACGCTGAGGAGCGATGTACGACAGTCTACAGCAGTTAGTTTAGTTGAAAAATCGTGTTTTGATGAGCGCTGTAAAAATATTTAATATGATGACGTCATTGTTTGGTGTGCATCGGTACGCAAAATACAACCCCTATTATTATTATTAAATAAATACTTTGCGTACATTTCATAAAGTTTAATAATTCGTATTTATCAAAAAAGGACAAGTTAGTTGGTCTTTAAAAAAAAGGTTGGCGCCGTAGGCGCCCAAAAAACGGGGGCGCCACGGCGCCTGGCACAATCTAGTTTCATAATAAGGATACAATTGAATTGACACTGCGAATTTTCAGAGAACGCGACATTATTTCACCAAATTTTTCAAAGACTGCCGATTAGAAGAAAAAATACTTTGCGGGGATTATTATTTTAAATATAGTTATTAGCATTATCGATAAGGATCTACAACTTTGGGGCCTCTAAGTCAGAACCCTACTATTAGGACAGGTAACATCATAACGAAAATAAAGAATCTGCAAGATGACAGATGTTAATAATAGTACTAGCATCTTTTTATTTTTTTTGCACGGTGGTCGAGGGGCATGCGCGCTCGGCTGGCGTACTGATGGTCACGGGTTCGAATCTATGTGATGGCAAGGATTCGTTCCCGGGGCCTAGGGCGTCCCTGAGATTATCCAGCTCCGTTTGGGGACCTTACACTAGTTAGGGAAATAAAGGCGGCTGGGTAATGCGTGGAACCTTCATAGAGTGGCTTGTGAATGCTGCATCACTTGCCAACATATCGGAATGGCACGTGGACGCAATTATCCTCTGTATAGATGGAGTGTCTGTATAGGTAAGACACTTTTTTGGTTCTCATTTATTTAGAGATGCGGGGAAAAAAATTTTAAAATGAAGAAAAATACAAAGCCTTAAACCTAAAAGGAGCTTAAAAATATTGCATAACACCTTGTTATTTCCAACTGGAAAGCTTAACATTGTGTTTAAAGTGAGGCCTTTTATTGTTAGAAATAAATTAATGTAGCTTCAATTTATTATTATTTAGAAGGGAAAAAAATGCATTGAATAAAATTTGTTAAAGTAATTAAAGAATCAACTATTTTTTTTCTCCTAAAAATCCAAGTCTTAATCAATTTATATAGGAATATTCTTCTTTTATCAACGGTAGTATTTTTTAAATACTTTTCTTACTGAAGGCAAAAAGTATGTCCACATGGTAACACTATAGGTACGTCAAAAAACTCCATACAAATCCCACACCGGAGGATTTGCATGGCGTCGCCCCCTAACACTCGGAACAGCTGATCTGAATGAAGTAAACTATCAGAAGGCCGGTTTGGGACGGTTTCGGACATTGCACGTGGGACTAAGCGCCAATTTCAAGTGTTTCTTCTCAAAGATTTGTCTTTGAGGTCTTGTGATCTTTCGGTCAAATCCAGCCAGTCGCAAGATCTTGTCTGCCCGCTCTCATCTGCTACTGTGAAACGCGCAGAGCAGACATATTGCTTGGACTTCCTTCGGTGGAAGCGGAAACGACGTCATTGATAAAAATCTTAGTTATGGCGTCATTGAGCTGAATACAGGCTAATGAAAATATTCATATCAATGAAAATTAATTGATGGTTCTTTTCCCCAATTCAGATTAAGACAATAAGCAGCCAAATTAATTTCATCAATTTATCTAGATGAGGGAGCAACTTGTTTCTTATTTTTTAATTATTGAAAAACAAAAAATAAAAAACAACAGCACAAAATAGCATTGAAAAAAGTTAACATAAAAATTAATTCATGTTAAATAACAGGCAAGAAGTAATCTGTTTGATGAAAATGAAAGCACGAAGACAGTACAAGCTTAATCTTTGTTTATTAGCTCAAGTCGTCTTGATTATAGAAATTTTCTTCTTTCAGGTCCAACAAAACGATGCACCAAGAAACTACAAAAATGTCAAAATTCATCTGTTATTACCGCATGTAAGGCTATTTTTTAAGACGAACAAAACAAACACGACCTTATAACTCTGTGACTTTAATTCACTTCATTAACTCCATATAGGGCGAGGCGTGTCATTTCTAAAGGCTAATCTATAAATAGAAATATTCGGTGTTCTTAGGTGGACATGTTTAATAAAATTTAATAAAAGATACGAGTCAATATGTAAATGTTGGTATATTGAGCAGGAAGTACTTTATCATCCTTTTGTTTATGCTTCGTTAATTTAAGACAGCTTATTGGGCCTGAACAAGAAAAAAATAGTTTCTTAATTTTACTATGCTAACAATTATGAGAAATTATTGATTCTTCTGTATTTATGCTTAAAAAATTGTTCCGTTAAAATTTAGTCTAAAATTAGAAAATTACACAACGAGTTATGACGTTTCCGGTTTTAGAAATGTCAAGCCATATACAAGTATAAGTTTATTACAAACTGTCTTCCAATTTGCCACAACTTCTTTTCTTGCTCATGCCCTTACTATCTTACTGAACTTCTTCCTGTCTACTCACTCAGCCAATCTCTTCTGCAGACAGAAGTATTCTCTCTTTTCCCAAGACAAGGCAAGCACTAAAACATTTAGCGAAAGGTCTTTCTCTTTTTGTGCCCTCAAGAAATGGAATTCTCCTCTATTACACATTACTAGTATTTCTATTACTAAGGCGCCAGAGACTGCACTAAAACACATAACTTCAAACTTTACGTTCCACATTAACAATCAAACATTTCTCTGACCGATAAACTTATCTTATGTGATTATGTGCACCATCATGTCATTATGTTGTTTTGTTTTGTTTTAAATTAGGATATGACTGTGTTAAGGTAATTAAATGCATTTATTTGTAACTATTTTTTTTTACGTAAAACGCTGTGGGCACTCTGCTTGCTGAGGTATTGCGCTCAATAAAATCGCAAATTCGTCTGATTATTATAATTAAAGACAAAAAAAATTCACTTCATTAACTGGAAAATTCTTCATTCAAACAGTTTTAAAACATTCCAGCATCGTTCAATCTTCTTTTAATAGGACCAAAAAAATAAAAAAAAAAAAAAAAAAAAAAAAAA
>MUZC01004489.1:491104-532152 GCA_002072015.1 Radix auricularia | reverse complement strand
CCCCCCCCCCCCCCAAAAAAAAACAAAAACAAATGAATTTAACCAATTTTAGAATAATTATATTTATTGCTGAAGGAGATTCCGAAACTTTAACTTAAAAGAAATTTATGATGAGCCGTGAAAAAATTCTCTCATTTGATTTGATGAAATGGCAAGTGCTTTTAAAGTGCTGTCAATTCTTTATCGTCTCACTTGTCCACATTGTTTCGTCTTTCACAAATCTTAGTGAAATGCTTCGATGTATCATTATTGTTTGGTTGAATGCTTTATGGTTTCACTTTTCTATGATGAAAATGGGAAATGCTTGCAACAAGGCTGACATTATGGCCGGGTTAAACCACGTTATGAAAGTAAGGCTTAATTAAAATGAACAATTGGTGTCTTAAATTAAATCTTACTACTAACAGTCATACTTCAATATCAAACAAGGCCGAGGAATACATAAAGGACAGCACAAACATGTGAATGTTTTCACCGTATAGCATTGAAGACCAATCTCTACTGTGAATAGTTTGACTCTTTCTTTAACCTAATTTTTTCTCTTTCTAATCGTTACACAGGCTAACAAAACCCGTCACTAGCTGTCATAAAATATCAATAAAACTGACTTTCAGCTGTCATAAAATATCAATAAACCTGACTTTCAGCTGTCATTAAGTATCGATAAACCTGACTTTCAGCTGTCATTAAGTATCAATAAACCTTACTTTCAGCTGTCATTAAGTATCAATAAACCTTACTTTCAGCTGTCATTAAGTATCAATAAACCTCACTTTCAGCTGTCATTAAGTATCAATAAAACCTTACTTTCAGCTGTCATTAAATATCAATAAACCTGACTTTCAGCTGTTGATAAATATTATTATACCTTACACTATTTTGTTGTTGTTTATGTTAAAAATAAATCATCTGACTTTGCGCTCTATCTAATCAGCTCACATCTTACACCTGACTTTAGCTGACGCTAACTCAGTGGACAGCTGTCTTCTGTCCACGCCACAACGGCCCACTTTCTTCATTTGTTCTTGGACGACCAAAAATTCTTATCCTTATCTTATCGGAGTCTCGAAGGTGAAGGCTAATAAAAGCATTGGGCCGGGTGCAAAAGAAATCTAAATTAAACACGGACCTCTGCCTCAGCTGATGGATTCAGGATTATACTAAATTCAAGAACAAGTGCCGTGTGCAAAACTTGTGACAATTTCTGAAATGGATATCATTGAAATCTACAGACTAAATGGATCAGGATAGAATGGGCCGTGTGCAAAAACTATTAAACACAAATGTGAGAAAATGTAATTGTGTATAACACAAGACAAAAAATAAAATGCTTTATAGGGGGCGGGAAAATCAGGTATATGTGCGCTATCACTTAAGATGAGGATTATATAAAAGTTTTGTGGAGACAAATCCAAAAGTTACAATTGAATTTAGACAACGTGGAATCGTTTCAATGTCCTTAAATAATATTTCAGGCTATCCTTAATACTTAAATTCGTTTCCAGACGAAGTAATAACTGAAATACAATGACCTTGAAAACCCGGGACCATACAGAACAGAAGCATTCGGCCGAAATAGTGTTGAGATGCTGGTTGGCATAACTGCAAGTACATTCTTACAAGCTGTGATCAGTAAACATTTAAAAACTCTTTTATTATTTTTGGGCAGTGCCTCATAGTGCCAGGGTGAAGTAAATGTTGTAAAGAATGAAGGACTTCTTTCAAGATTTATTGAAGGAAGAGTGGGAGAGGATACAATGACATTTTGAATTGAAACGACTGGACAGAAGTTGTTGAGTCTAAAAATAATCAGACTTAAAATGAGATTTATTTACAGAGATCCCAAAACTAACCCCCTAGTAGTGGGTCTTTGATGTCATCATACTCGTCATACATTTTTTACTCAAAGACTTCTTTTACCAGCTTACATATATATACTACAAGCTGGGGTACCCGGCGTTTCACGTTTTAAATAATAATAAACAGATTTAAAAGCAAAGAAATTTCGCCTGTTACCATCCCGTGAGTGTACTCAACAATTTCCCAAAATTTCATGCCTCTATCTACACAGGAAGTTGGTGAAAATGTGATGATTAACTTTTTATTTAAAAAAGTACATTATGGCCCCGGCCCCCAGTGAGTTTACTCAACAGTTTCACCAAAGTTTCTTGTGATGAGTCAGTTTTTATTTAAGAAAAAATACATTTGGGCCCACGGCCAACAGTGAGTGATAATTTAAATTTTGTTTTTTGCATGTCACCATCGTGGGAGTGTACTCAACAACTTCCCAAATTTCATGTGTCTTTTACACGGGAAATTGGAGAATTAGCGATTTTAAGTATAAGGAGAAAAAAAAACGTTTTTGGGCCCCAGGCCCCCATGAGTGTGAATTTAAAAATTATTTTACGCCAATTATCGTAGTGAGAGGCTACTCAACAACTTACCAAAGTTTCATGCTTTTACCTACACGGAAAATTGGAGAATTAATGATGCGTCAGTATTTATGTAAGAAAAAATATTTTGGGGTCCCCAGCCCACAGTGAGTAATGATTTAAATATTTTTTGGTCTGTTAGCATCATAGTAGTATACTTAACAACTACTGAAAGTTTCATGTTTCTACTTACACGGGAAAGTGGAGAATTAGGGATTTTCAGTTTTTATATAGCTCATATAAGTAAAATATCAACATAATTGGCCATCTTACCCTAGTGGTGGTCACCTGGGGTTGAAATTTAGCCTATGACCTGTCCTGGGTCAAATTATGGTCCCATGCAAAATTTCAGCACCCTAGTTCTAACGGTGTGGAATTCTATGGGTAACAAACAAACACACAAACTTTAATCTTTATATATTAGATGTTAATGTTTCTACGTTGTCAGCCGATATAAACGCCTTAGTATTAAGTATTAAATAGTCATTATTTATATAGATCCGATACTAATATACCGTGGCAAGCTTTAAAATGTGATACATAAGAAATCCATTGAATATAAAGAAAATTTTTCAACTTTAAAAATTAGCCTCTACTCACAGCCCTTTTTCCACTTAAGAAAGAGATTTATCAACATCGTTTTACTTTTCATAAATTTATTTAACCAATATACTTTCAGTTAGGGCTCTGATAATCTTTTTCACGGCGTGAAGTGATTTAAATTTGTTTTTATATTTATTAGAAGCTCATTGCCTTTGTTATGGTGTAGGCTCTTTATGCTCTTTCATATTGATTTGCCTTTAGAAAAAAATGTGTGTGTGTGTGGAAGGAATGGAAGTACTTTTAATTTTTATCCTAAAGATTGATGTAAACCTTTTTGCAAAAATTACGTTTGGCAATTATCTTTTGTATATTTTTCTATTTTTTTTTTCGATAGTAGTGTTTCTTTTAAATTTCAGATGGCCAGTCTAATATTGATTTTTGTTTAAATTTATGGAATGGCGTTAATTTGTCATTACTTTCCTTACACCTTCACTACACACTATTGACATTTATTACTACCCCTGAAATCTCAGCTAATTATGTTAAGATTGAAAATTTCAAGCCGCAACAATCTCGATGGCGTCCAAGAGTTGTCTTGTGTTTTTCTTGTAGGAAAGTAGTGCTGCGAAGGAATCCCCCCCTTATTAGACGAATTAAGACAGCCCCCCCCCCCCCAAACTAAACTAAACATTCTGAACGTTTTCGGTAAATTAGAGTATATTTGAAAAGATGATTCCTCTTTCAAAATTTAAATCAATTTTTAAAAATAAAACAAAATGTCTGAATCTAGTTAATGGCTAGAACGCAGTTGTTAGACTTAAACAAATTCTAGGACACTCATTATGGCTGTAATTTTCAGAAACAATTACAAACACATACAATCAATAACTGGCACTGTTGTAAGAAGATTAAAAAGTAATAGCGGATCCAAAAACTTTATGTGTTTATTCTTGTAATAATTTATCTTTGAAATAAATTTAGTTTCTCTTCCTAGTGAGAGAACATAATCTTATGAAGTTTTTTTTTTAACATTCACCCGATCCATTTCTTGGGAGTGCTACTTGATGTCGTCCTTTCGTGAATATAAGTTTTTTTTGTTTTAAGCTCTGAGACTTTCACTATCAGATATTAATATTAACTAGAACTAATCATTTGACTTTTAAAAAACAAATCTAATTTAAGATTTTAAAAAGAGCGACATAAATGTCCGAGGCGAAAAGAAAATAGAACGGAGGAGAAGGTGCAGTAGTAGCGCTTCTAATAAATCTTCTTATCTTTGTGGTCCTTGTTGGACTTAACATCCATCCCCTCAGATTTAAAATGCGCCATTCTGTATCCGACGCTGGACTATACCATAGTAGAGTGAACTGCAGCTCAAGGTTTGGTACTCCACTATAAAACAAACTAGGCCGGGTCTTAATGTTTCATTTTGATGGTTTTAAACTTAAAATACTAGGATGTTTGGCCCAATAATTACGATCCTAGTTTCTGTACAGATCAGCCTGGTGTATGGTAAGTTCTTGCTGTCAAAATGATTCATTTGTAATTAGGGTTAGTAGTAAATATAAACAATAAAATTTATAACAGGACTTTTCAATCTATTTGAAATTGAATTATCAGAATATTTTTTAAAGAACATTTCTATATAATTTATTATTTTCAGTAATCTTAGAAAATAGCTAGTTAATAAACATAACCTAGGCTGTCTGCTAGCTGTACACACGATTTATCATTAAGTTTACATTTATGAAAATATTTCTATTTACAAAACATTGTCTTGTGAATACCAGTTTTTTTTTTCTAAATGTTCCCACACAAATAACCTCAACGTGGATTAATAGGAACGGAACAGCGGAGACTGACACATAGGCTGAGAGGATACTTTTCAATGTCCATTATTATAGTTACTAGATGAAACTGGGGCATCAATTTAGTAAAAGGAGAATACATACAAAGGGTATGGGTTGGCCTGACAGGACGTGTAAATGATCTTGTGGTAAAGTAACACGTCTTCAACACTTTGTCGTCTGGGTAACAACTCTTTAATGAATCCTTCTATCAACTCATGGTTACATCGTCAAACTTACATTCTTCAAGCCAGCCATCTTGTAGTTCACCTCTACCCACTCTCCACGCTCACTGCACAATCACTTGTCTCATGCATTGTGAACTCGCACGCTCAGGCCAAGTCAGTACAACAACACAACAGGTCTCTCACATGGCGTAACAAAACAGCGAAAGTTTCGGCAAAGAGCCTTCATCAACGAACAAACAATATATACACACTCATAAAACGAATATAAAAAAAACAAAAACTTAGCTGCCATGAAATGCAAAGGGTCAATGAGGGCAAATTAGGAAGAGAGTATGAAAAGGAGATAGTGGGTGTGGCAAAACGAAACTTGAAACCCTGAAACTGCGGCGAGACACTTACAACATAATATCAGATGTTGAAGAAATACGGAAACTCTGAGGACGAAGCCCAAAAACAATCATAACAATATATGCAATGTTGTAATAATTTGGAATCTCTTTTTATTTTCCTCTTCAGGAGCCTGTCCAACAGTCGTAACTAGGGCGCAATGGGGGGCCCGGGCCCCGCATAGTGTTTCATACCTGACCAATCCTGTCCACTACGCTTTCATCCATCACTCAGAGGCTGGTGAATGTAATGACCGGACGTCGTGTGCTGCATTAGTCAGGAGCTACCAGAATTACCACATGGACACCAATGGTCAGCATCTTTAACATCTTTAGTAGGCCTATTGGCTGGTTCGTTCCACTTAGACTTTAAGAGATTTCTTTAGAGTTAATCACATAGAAAACTTTCAAATTATATGTTGCCAAACTTCCACATAGATTTTAGGAGATTTATTGAGTGTATCACATGGAAAGCTTTCATTTCTTAGCCTTGCATAAGCTCTTTTTTATGCACTCCATAAAAATAAGATTCAAAAGTGTGTTATTTTAAATGGCTACATCATATCAAGACTCTGGTAAATTGTACAGTCTAAATCCCAAATTATATTATTTAATCTTAGCTACGATTCAGGATGTTTAACCATTTTAGTATACGGAGAATACACCTGAAAAACATCAGCAGAAAGTAATACATGCCATAAAATAGATTATTAAAATTTTATTTTTCTACTAAAGGATTTTGAGGAGTAATTCGGTTCTTTATTTTTGGGATTTTGTAATTAATACATGGGAGGAATCATCGTCACAGAGGTAGTCATCATCACAAGGGGATGTAACCCGATAACGGTTGATACCAACACAGGGGCAGTCACTCGCACAGGGGCAGGCATATTTTCAAAAAAAAGAGATGTGATACGATTTATCAGTAAATTCAGTGAAGTTTTATCGTACATTCATCATGCTATTGTAGCTCAATGTTCACAAGCTTTTTTTGTAGCTCAATGTTAACAAGCTTTGTGTGTAGCTCAATGTTCACCAGCTTTGTGTGTGTAGACATAACAATAACTCATTATACTTGTGACGTAATTCTGATTGACAGGTTGGGCTGACATTGGTTACAGCTTCTTGATTGGTGGAGACGGCACCGTGTTTGAAGGTCGAGGTTGGGACAGGGTCGGGGCTCACACTCAAGGCTACAACAGCGTTGGATACGGTGAGTCTAGAAATAAGAAGATAGTGTAGGTCTAGAAATAAGGAAATAGTGTAGGTCTATAAGAAATAAAGAGATAGGGTAGGTCTAGAAATAAGGAGTTGGTGTAGGTCTAGAAATAAGGAGATAGTGCAGGTTTAGAAATAAGGTGATAGTGTAGGTCTAGAAATAAGGTGATAGTGTATGTCTAGAAGTAAGGAGATAGGGTAGGTCTAGAAATAAGGAGATAGGGTAGATTTAGAAATATGGAGATAGGGTAGGTCTAGAAATAAGGAGTTTGTGTAGGTCTAGAAATAAGGAGATAGTGCAGGTTTAGAAATAAGGTGATAGTGTAGGTCTAGATATAAGGAGATAGTGTAGGTCTAGAAAATTTCACCAGGACGATAAAAAATTATCAAGATAAACATTTTATCATTTAACTCCTAATTTAAACCGTTACCATCTACGCTCTCTTCGCTAACAGGATTCTGTTTCATCGGAAACTTTATGAACAAACTGCCGACAGCTGCGGCCCAACAAGCTGCCAAGGACATCATCGGCTGTGGTGTGACCAACGGAAAGATCCAGTCCGCCTACGTCCTCAGAGGTCACAGAGATATGGGCGGAGGCACCGACTGCCCAGGGAACACTCTGTACAACGCCATCAGATCCTGGCCTCATTATTAAACTGTTCATTCCACTTGTTTTGACCTGTGTTTGTTCGATACGCGAGAGATTGAATGAGCGTGGGGAAGATACATTTTGTTTCGATTACGTTTAGAATAATTCAAGTGAGTTCAGGCTTAAGATGGATAAATAAGTCGATTAAAAATTACAGTGATACCTCGGTATACGTCCTTAATCCGTTCCAGACATTTGGAAGCGTACCAAAAAGGACGTATACCGAAACGCATTTTTTTCAATAAGAAATAGAGGGAAAATGATTAATCCATTCCCATGAATTTATTATTATTATTATTATTATTTTACATTTATTGACGTGGTTGTGTAAAGTAATTTCAAGATTGAGACGATTTTTTTTTCTGTTTTACTGTTATCCAGATAAAAAGAAGCAATCATCCAACTTGCTCTAAAGTCCCTGATCTTTGTTTAGATTTTACCCCCTTCGCTCCACTTGGCCTTTTTAATAAGGTCTAAGTTTTCACAAATATAGAAATCTTCGATTCGCGGTATTCGTTATGCTGCAACAATGTCCTGGACACGGCGCCCATTTCATCCTTTACAACAATGACGTCAGCACGTACAAAAAGAAGGGGTGGAGGTCACAGATTTGTGATTATGTGTGACAAGAGAAGTAGGATGTTTAAGAACTGTGAAGCCACATCTTAAATATTTATTTAATGGCGTTTTAAATGGTTTCATGCGTGTTATGATTATAGCGCTCAGCCTTAGATCTACACTAAATACGTACTTAAAAGAATATTAAAGGGTGATTTGAAACATGCACATTTTGAAATATGGATTGTGGGGGGGGGGGGGGAGAGGGGCACCGCAAGGCTTTGTGACGTCATATTTGAGGAGGTATATTTTGTGACAATGTGTGTCGAGGGGGAGGAAATCGGCCAAAATTGTTTTGTCTACAAAATTACGGGAGTCAAACGAAATGAGATTTTTCAAAAATTCCTTCTACAACATTGTTCTAAATATTACTAGCTATCGTTTGGGGGTTTATTCAACCTGATAGATGTGTTGGTTGGCGAGGCAGTGACAAAATACTGATATTTTTTTCTTTTTTAAAAATATTTTTTTTTCTTCCAGGAATCCAGTAAACCATTTCAGAAATTGTTTAGTCCCGTGCACACCCTTGACCGGACCTCCTTAACATATTTGCAAATGAACCGAACCCTCTATCTGGTATGGCTCAGGATTAGTTGCTTTTGCAAGCTCAAACAGACAGAACAGACATTTCAAACATATAGATCTAAATGATATTTGTCTCTTGGGGAAATTGCGTTAAAAATTCTTAAAATTTTACTTAAATTTTTCTTTATTTTTATATTCTGTCAATTTTTTTTGACGACTGTATCCGTATTATTTTTGCCACCGATTCAAATGAGCACATGCCGAGGGCCTTCCTCCTGCGTACATTCACTCCTTGTACCATCAGGGGAAACTGAAGGTCTCAGCCCCTTTAAAGATAGATGTTCTGATGTTAATTTCTTCAAATACTGCGGCGCTGATCCGTCCATACACATACATACATAAAATGTGTTGTTGTGTTATACGACTGTCGTAGTCGACGATGACCACTCTCATCATGTTTGACCTGTGCTTGGCGGCAACGTGTGTCCTTCGGTGGCTAATTAACCATATACTTGCACGAAATGTGCGTCCGCATGTCGGACAATAAATGGATGGGATCCATTCAGGAAGGTTTTGAATACGGTCCTTCCTGGCCTGACGTTTGGTCTTGTCAGCCTGTTGTCTATTAGCCTCACAGACAGCTGCGCCATTCCGTATCATAGAGCGCCATGGGCTCGGTCACTGGCTGCTGCCTCCGAGAAGCCATGTCTAATGTCAAAGGCCCTTAGAGCAGTTTTAAGTGTATCTTTGTAGCACTAACGTATGGACCTCAGCGTGTTCTATGTCCTTCAGTTAGCTCACCATAGAAGAGCCTCTTGGGGAGGTGATGGTCGGGCATGCGAACTAAATGAGAATTTTACTGAGGCTTTTGGTGTGGAAGTGGTTAGACAACTTCGCTTGGCGTTGGTAAACGGTCCAAGTTTCAAATGCATATAGCAAGGTGGGGAGTACTACTGCTGTGTATTGGAAATGGTGTTTAAATACCCATTCGAGTTTTTATTACTTTATTTTTATTTGATAAATTTTTTTAAAACATCATAGCGCAACGAACATACTAGTCTAGAATGGATAGTGTTAGAACTATAGAGAAAAGCATTACTTCTTTCAAACATTATTAATCGTTTTAAAGTCAAATGAACATTTTGATGGTTTAACAAGTTCTTGGAACACTATGATAGCTAAAGAAGTCAATTTCATAAAAATGTTTAAAACATTTATTCTAAAAAACCAGATTTTGAATAAGACCTTCCATAATTTACAAAGTCGAATTCATATTAAATTTACACAGATAATATTATTTTCCATCAATGGATGTTCAATGTCAGAAGATTTAACAACAGTGTTACATGCCGTCTATTAAAAAAAAACTTTTCAAATAAATGAAACTCTTGTTATATATCACGAGGCCAACTGGCACAGAGCATTAACTTACTTTTAAAACATGCTGTTTGAAGTACATGTATGTAGGAAGTAGGAAGTACAGTCTCGAATTACTTCATGCACCTAAACACAGACTTACACCTTTAGAGTTGTCATCGTCGGTTTAAAAGGTGGGTCGCAATGCTATCTGGAGATCATGTGAAGACCGCAATAGGATCAATTGATGCCAGGTAGTTGTAGCTCGTTAACATACCATTTGGGGCACATAACATCTGTGCTTCCTCTGCTCACCACTCTATCCCCATGCACCAAATGACTACTGCAAACTAAAGGCGACAACTGAGCAATAAAGTCACGTGTCAACAAAGAATTACAACTTAAACGTAATATAATGCAAGTACAGGTTAATTCTTTAAAAGAATACATCTCTGCTCGGGATGCATAGGAAGTGGCTTGCACGAAGTAACTAATGCAAAACCAGGTAAAATATGTTCTTTCTTGTTGGAGGAATAAAAACAAAACAAAAGAAAATTGTTTTGGAACTCAAATACACGATATTTATGATAGAGTTGACATTTAGCCCATACTTTGACTTTGTGGATGAACTAAATATATATTTTTCTTCTTCTTATTTTAAATATTCTTCTAGAGAACTGTTTTCAAATATTATTTGGTTTGTTTTATGCCTGAGTTAACGTCAAGAAAATCACGATCAAATATTTTATTTTACCAGTTATTTCTGTTTTATCTACGTAAACTATTTATAGAAACTGATAAAGAACCTATCGTGCACAACACTTTTTGTTTGATTCATTTTTAGAAATAACAGATTAATTTTTATATGGAACATGCTAAATATAATAAAACACTAAAATCTTGTAAATTTCCTTAGGGTACTCAAGAAACCACAATTATTTCAATAAGCGTTACAATGATTAAATAAAGAAAGTGAAGATGTTTTCATCAATTTTAGCGCCAGAAACAAACTGATCAAATTATCTTTATATTAATGTTAGCTCGTTATGGACAGAGAAGATGATTCCAATTTTTCTGATATTTACTGCCATCGTCATGGAAACCGGTCTTGTCTATGGTGAGAAACTGTGTAAATTTGGATTATTTAGTTGTTTAAAAAAATTATTTTACAAAAAATCATTTTATGTTGTTTTTTTTATAATCTCAAAGTGACATTATAATAGGTTGTGTAAAATGTTCAATTATATGGAGTGGTCAACACTAAAAAATGTTCACTTATCCGGAGATGTCATGAAAATCATAACACTAATTTGTAGACAATCCTTCTTAGGGGTAATGCTGTCCCTGTCAACTGCGTTTTTATCTGACTAGGACATACTTGGTTAATGTATGTAGTGTAGCCTTAAGACTTAAGGCTTATTATGTCACGATTTTCAAATTTAAAAGAAAAAGTAAAAACCAGAGCTTGACTCTGTTATCTCTGCTTGTTACTATTATCTTGGCTCACTAAATTCCATTCAGATCAATTTGTAAATGTTGGTATTTTATAGGAGATTTTTAAAAAAATCAAGAATGGTACTTGTTAAGCTCAACTCTTCTATTTGTTAATTTTTTAAAAAAATATTTTTTAAATTTTTTAAAAATATTTTTTAAAATTTTATCTCAATAATTATTTGCCTATACGCCACCTTTAAATTTGTCCCAACTTCAAATTCGTAGCTAAACATCAGTCGCCCAAATAATTTGTGTCGTTTGATGTTAATCTTAGAATTAAACAGGAGGCATATCTGTATATCTCTCTATCATTAATGAATTATTTATGCGTTTGTGGTTATATATATATATATATATATATAAATTTATAAATTACACTATTAACAAAATCTCTTTATATATTGGGGTTTTAATTTACCATTCTATAGCCATGCCACTTTTAAATGAAGGAAGTTTCTGCGACAGAACACATTTTTCTTGATGTCTGTTTGGGCCTCAGTTCTAACTTTAATCTCTTGACCTCAGTGCCGTCTGTTTATAAAATGTAAAACACGTTATTTATGAGAATAAAATGCTTGTTCTGTTACAGGAGAATGTCCAGCCATCATTAGCAGGTCTCAGTGGGATGCCAGACCAGCAACAAGCACCAGTTACATGACCAACCCCGTTAAGTACGCCTTCATCCATCACTCTGCTGGGTCTGAGTGTCACGATAGAGACTCTTGTATCGACCAAGTCAGACGGTTACAAAACTATCACATGGACACGAACGGTAAAACGCTAGTTTCTATAGCAGAAAATTATAGCATGATAAATGACGGTAATAAAAAATATTTCAAAGCCCATAGATTAAATTTCTTCCATGTTTTGAAAATATTTTGCATTCAGAATTTCCGTAATTACTTGAAATTTGAGAAAAGCATTTTTATATTTTTAGTGCATCAAACACGACCAAAAGCGACAAGATCTTTAGGCTGTGGTTATATTTTTCTAATTTATATGAATGAATAAATTGACATCTAAGTTATCCACAATATAACATCCAGCTAGGCATCGAGATAAAAACACTTCTCTTGTTCTTTTAAATTCAAAGACAAACACTTACAAGCCTGTTCTTCCCGCGAATTTAATTCGAAAAAAAAATATCGATAATGAAAACTTGGAGGTTGTGGACAGCTTCACCTACTTGGGATCCAAGGTCTCCAATACGCTGTCAATTGAAGAAGAGATAAACAGCCGAATTGGCAAGGCAGCCGCAACAATGGTTAAACTAAATAAGCGGGTCTGGCAAAACACCAAGCTAACGGAGAAAACCAAACTGTGCGTCTATCGAGCCTGTGTCATCAGTACACTACTATATGGGAGCGAGACATGGACCACTTATACATCACAAGAGCGTAAGTTTAACAGCTTCCATTTGAGATGCTTGCGCCGCATCCTTGGTATTAAATGGCAAGAAAAAGTGCCTAATAGTGAGGTCCTAATGCGTGCCAATACCCAAAGCATGTTCTCAATTCTTAGTGAAAGACGCCTGCGGTGGCTAGGACATGTCAAAAGAATGAGCCCCGGCCGCATCCCGAAGGACCTCCTATATGGTGAACTTGCTTCAGGAAAGAGGAAAACAGGTCGCCCACGCTTGCGATTTAAAGATGTCTGTCAAAGGGACATGAAAGCAGCCAAAATACATACAAGTGACTGGGAGTGTAAGGCAGAAGACCGATCTACGTGGCGCACAGTTGTCAAAGAGGGCGTCATAGTAGCTGAGGAGCGAAGAATGGAGGAGGCTGCAGACAGAAGAGCTCAGAGAAAGGCCAAAACATTTGGAAGCACAGAACTCGTGTGTAAGAACTGTGTCAAAGACTATCACTTAAGGATAGGACTGCACAGCCACTCGAGAAAATGCAACCCAACCCAACGGTGATGCACCATCGTCTCGCGAGACGGAAGGATGCCGGAATTCGAAAAAAATATTTTAAAAAAAAAGAAAAAGCTCAACTTTGTTAATTAGACTTTTAACAAATATCTTGTGAAAAAAAAATCATGGGAATGGATTCATAATTTCCCCTCTATTTCTTATTGAAAAAAATGCGTTTCGGTATATATATATATATACACCTATATACATACACCTATACATATACACTATATATGTACCTACACCGAGTCGTCGCCCACTACCAAATAACGGAAACAGATAATTTTACTCAACTTCGGTGTCAACCCTTGACCTTGTGATGGTGTCACCCGTTGCGGTGCGCACCACCAGCAACCCCCTAGCGACGCCTCTGAAAATAACACTGCGCCGGTACAGCACGATGCCACTTAAAATAACTCTGCGTTTACTGACCAATGTCACTAAAAGTAAAGCCAATTCTCACTGAAATAACTATATAATATTAAACACGTTTTCAAAACCCAATATTAGACATACGATTCCTTCCATTCTCTGCTCTCAACTCACTGCATATTTCCATTGACACTGATATTTTCTATTCTATAAATTGCAGGTTTTTGTTTTATCGGCACGTTTAACGACCACCGTCCAACAACGGCAGCCCAATCAGCCGTCAAATCTTTGATTGACTGCGGGGTGCGCCAGGGCAAGCTCCAGGTCGGGTTTACCCTCAGAGGTCAACGGGACTAGATGGTAAAACAGAATGTCCAGGGAATGCCCTGTATGAAGCGATCAAGGGTTGGCCGCATTACTAAAGTCAATGGACATATTACCAATAATCAGATGCTAAAGCAAAGACCTCTTACAATGACCTTATACAAAGACATCGTATAAAGACCTCACATTAATTCTACTGGTCCTGCTGCCTTGTTTATGATATGCTCTAAGTTAAAACATGTTATTGGTCAAATAGTCACATCATGTTATGTTTTATTTCATTTAGATTTTATCGCACATGTTAAAGTATTTATTTTTTTAAAAAGAAGCTGCTATCTGTGGATTTATAAATCATGTTTACAAGTCAAATAAGTCTTTAAAAAAAATTTGATTGATAAAATTACAATATTTGACAATATTTGACATAGTCTACCTTTATACGTTTCCTTGTGTAAAAATATTTTTGTTTTGTTTTAGAGACACATCTTTCTCTCTCTTTATCTTTCTTTTCCGCCATTTATAAGCGAGTTTAATAACACAGTTTTGTTTTAGTACTCGGACAACTGGACTCAACCCTTGGTTGCCTTGACAACAGATGTGTTTGTTTATACAACAGGCCGTCGCAAAATTTACTTTTATTTCTATAGAACTGGCTACTTGTTCTGGAAGTGGCTTATTGTTATGTATGGTGTATGAAATAAATGTATGAATCTTATGACGTCATTAGTCTATCAGATCGGCACAAGATTTTTCCACCCTCTTCAGAAAAAAAAATTATTAAAAAACTCAACCTTCACTTGGCATTTATGAAATATAATTTTAATAAAGAAAAGAAGAGGAAATTTCATAGCTGGTAGGCAGGAACTTTACAGCTACTAAAATACTTCAAGTATGTTGAAGTTAAACTTAATCATCGAAATTAATTTTTACTTTTGGCAATTCTATTACCTACCTGTATCTAAGCCAGCTTTATATATAGAATCTATGCACAAATTTTTCTAGGATAACTAGTTACGCACATAGATCTAGACTCTATATGATTTTAAGAATTTTATGCATCTAAAATAAATAAATAAATAAAAAAGAAAGAAAGAAAAAGAAAACAAAACTGCAAAGATGGACAATATTTTGTGTGTGTGTTAATTCCCGAACTTCCAGGTTTCCTTTTTTTTTTTTTTTTTTTTGTCAGTGTCATGCTTGTAGGAAAATGCACTCAATACCCATTCAAAAACTTTAAAAAAACAACATATCACTTATTTGGTATTACAACGCATTATTTAATAATATTCCATTTTTACGAATACAAAATAAATGCATGCTTCATTGTCCTTTAAACGTTTAAAATGGTTTTCAATGAATTTTATTTCTATAGAGTCTGTCCTGAAACTAAATGTGAACTAATTAATGTTATCATTTCCCTTGTTCCACTCACGTAACCCCCACCACCCTCTATGTTTTTTCTTTGACCACGAAATCTGTGGGGAATAAAAACAACATCGAAGTATATTTTTTAAGGCTTCTAAAGAAATTAAATGGATGGGTGAAAATTAACGCGTATTAATCTTATTTGTAGAATATTATTATGAAATCTAATATCGTTTATGATTATAGGACATAATGGGTCGAATGGGGAGATTTTGTTTGACTGTGCATGCAGTCTTTATGATTTATATGATTTTGTCAACATCAATTCATTAGAGTTTTCCAAAACCCTGTTTCTAAATCACTTTGTTAATTTGTTTAAAATCCTTCGAATCTTCACTATAAATAAACACAGTTGTAAACATTTAAACCTAAGCTATCTGAGCTTGCAATAATCTTCGGTACAGAAGGAGCGACTTATAAGATAAGATAGATAAACTACACTCTTAAACAACGATATAAAAGAAATAAAACCAAAGCTTTCCAAAATAAAAATAGTATATAGCATATAGATGATAGACATTAAAGCTACACATAGCAGTGAATGAAATTGTGAGGGTCAATGGCAAATGAAGTTAAAAAAGAACAAAACACTTCGAATTTATGGGATTTGTTTGTTTAACTCATTTTTAAAAAAATTATTATTCGGTTGGGGGGGGGGGGGGTTGGTATTAGGTTTGGGGAGCTTTTTTCATTTCGTGACACAATTATCTTCATGTAATATCGAGGTCATCTGACCTCTAAGCTAAAGAGAAGCTCCATTATTATCAAAGACATGTTCAGTTTGACACACATAAATTTACATGCAAGTGATGTTTAACATGCTAGAGAGACGCGGCTTATCTCTATAACGTTACCTGTTACAACTTGCGACCCCGATGATTACTATAAAACGATCACGTAAAACTTTTGTCCGTAGATTGGAACTCTGTCAAGATGATTGTAGGAATACTCGCCGTCTTTGTCTGTCTCCAGATCAGTCTGGTCTTTGGTGAGTTTAGAATGGCAGACATTAACTCTTGATTTTATGGATGACCATTGTGCACGTGAGGGGCGGATGGTCGAGCGGCAGTGCGCTCGGCTGACGTACCGAGAGTTACTGATTCGAGTCTCGGTCTTGTTCCCGAGGCTAAAAGGACATCCTTGAGTCCACCCAGCTCAGTATGGGTACCTGACATCAGGTGGTGAAGCAAAGGCGGCTGGGCATTGTGCTATCCATACAATTCACTCGTATGTCGTGGCTATAGAAACTTGTGAACGCTGCTTAACTTGCCCGATAGGCCAGCATGGTCTGAAAAGGGGACTTCATTTTGAAAAAAAAACAACTTATCGTGCACGTGGAACTAGATGGTAGGGCTAGAAATTAAGCGGCTTGTAACTAAAGAATGTTTGAAGTAAATGGAATCAATGACCGAATGATGATTGAGGGTTCATTTAAATAGGTTTGAGCTGTTACGTATGACATCACTAGCTTAGAACCCTACGCCAGGCCCAGACACTGGACTGGTCATTCAGTAACTGGACTGGTCATTCAGTATCTGGACTGGTCATTCAGAAACTGGACTGGTCATTCAGAAACTGGACTGGTCATTCAGAAATCGGACTGGTCATTCAGAAACTGGACTGGTCATTCAGATACTGCACTGGTCATTCAGTAACTGGACTGGTCATTCAGATACTGCACTGGTCATTCAGATACTGCACTGGTTATTTTTGTGTGTCCGTCACACCTAGAGGTTTCCCAATTTGTCTTTAGTTATGGAATTCACTCTTAATATCAGTAGTAAATATAAGATAAGCAAGTTAACAGTTTTTAAAAAATCTAAGTCATTTGATGTCTATTGAATAATGTGAGTGTTCTAAGGAACGTTCAATATGGCTGAATAATTTCTCACAATTTGTATTACGTTATCTATATCTTAAAATTTATTGTTTGATCAAAGCAAAGACTTGAGTTGTATCCCCTTGTGATACATTTCTCAATAACACCATTCCCTGGGGATACATTTCTCAATAAACACCATTCCCTGGTGATACATTTCTCAATAAACACTACTCCATAAATAAAATACAATTTTAACAAAAAATTAAATGTTGTAACGTTTTCTTCCCTTATTAATTGTGTTACATGGGGTGTTTAGAAGAAATGCGGGGATGGGGTGGGGGAAGACCCATATGCATCCAAAATTATAATGGAAGCAAACACAAATGTCCCTTTATGTCCTTAGTACAATCGTCTCTTCAAGCCGGCCTATCTCCCTCATCCTCTCAAAATAATCAGATCAAAACCTAAATCTAAATTCTTATATTACTGTTTCCAAAGTCTTATACTCATATTTATTATAATAACTAATCAGTTACGTAAATCAAATGTCATGATAAGCATAAAGCAAATAAATTGTGTTTTTCTAAAGTGTACAAACAAGTCAACATAGTTCCCTGTTTTTTTGTTTTTTGTTTTGACAAACAACCACGTTCAGCAAGTTGAATCTTTTGTTGAGTTCTCAAAAACTTTAAAGCAAAGTATTTATATAAAAGAAACATCAACCAAATTAGATTTTTAAAAGATAAAATTGAAGATCCGACGAAAAAATAAGCAATGTTAAAAGAAAGCAGCGAATAAATGAAATCAAAGAAAGATAAAGAAGTTTAACCTGGTATAATTGTAAAAAAATAAAATAAGAAGAAAATATCAATTCACTGCCACAAATCGAGGCCGCCTCCATGTTTTCAATAGCCATAAGTCTAACCATGGGCCCATGGCCACATATAGTAATGACTGCGCTTTTTAATGAGGCACCATGATATGAATAAATAATTACATAACGACTTAAAAAGGCTAAACTAGTCAAGAGTTTTGAAAAAGGGGGGAACACAAAAGCTGAAAATATAAAAATGCAAAAGTTTGTGCTCTATAGAAAGGAATATTTGGTTTTACTCCGTCAAAAGCTACACTCTGAACACAAATTGGGTCATAAATGAAAGTAAACAATATCAATGGTTTTCTATTTTTTACTTCTCAGGAGCCTGCCCCCACATCATCACCAGGGCTCAGTGGGGGGCTCGTGCCCCTAAGAGCGTAACTCACCTGGCTGGACCGGTCCATTATGCCTTCATCCATCATTCAGCTGGAGCGGAGTGTCACGATAGGGCCTCATGCCAGGCACAAGTCAAGAGCTTTCAGAACTACCACATGGACACGCATGGTTGGTTATAGACTGGACACGGACACACTGAACTATCACACGGACACACATGGTTGGTTATAGACTGGACATGTGACGTACAGAACTATCACTTGGACACAAATGGTTGGTTATAGAATGGACATGTGACGTACAGAACGCATGAACATACATGTTTGGTCATAAACTGGACATGTGACACACGGACACATATGGTTGGTCATAGACTGGATAGATGACATGCAAAACTAACAATGGACACTCATGGTTGGTCATAGACTAGACACGGACGCACTTAACTATCACACGGACACACATGGTTGGTCACACACTGGGCAGATGACATACAGAACTAACAATGGACACTCATGGTTGATTATAGACGTGACATAGGACATAAAAGACCACCACAACAACACAAGTCAGTCAAAGGCTGGATAGTTTACATACAGACCTCTCACATGGATAAATACATGGACTTTTACTACATAGACTGCGCATTTGGATGTCGCCTACAGTTAGTCACTGACTAGCTTGATGACATTTGACGACCATATATGTAGTCACTGACTAGCTAAATAATATTTGAATATTTACATAGTCCTAACCAGCATGATGACATCGACGACCCTCCTACCTGTTTGCTGTTACTAATTGTGAATGACCAAGTATTTAAAACCCATATGTCCTCCCAGGTTGGTCTGACATCGGCTACACCTTCGTCATTGGTGGCGACGGCTCAGTGTTCGAGGGGCGTGGCTGGAATGTTGTTGGGGCTCACACTTTGAACTATAACAGTGTGGGATACGGTAGGTGGTCATCTTACTTTAACAGTGTGGGATATGTTAGGTGGTCATCTTACTATAACAGTGTGGGATACGGTAGGTGGTCATCTTACTATTAAAGTGTTGGATACGGTAGGTGGTCATCTTACTATAACAGTGTGGGATACGGTAGGTGGTAATCTTACTATAACAGTGTGGGATACGGTAAGTGGTCATCTTACTATAACAGTGTTGGATACGGTAAGTGGTCATCTTACTATAACAGTGTTGGATACGGCAGGTGGTCATCTTACTAAACAGTGTGGGATACGGTAAGTGGTCATCTTACTTTAACAGTGTTGGATACGGTAGGTGGTCATCTTACTGTAAGTGTGGGATATTGTTGGTGGCCATCTTACTATAACAGTGTTGGATACGGAATGTGGGTTGGTTTTTTTTTTTTTTTTGGGGGGGGGGGTGGTGTGGGGTGTGTGGTAATATAACTGATGGGTGTAGGGAAGATTTTTTGTTAGCTGCACGGTGTCAAAAGTTTGGGTAAGTGTATAAATAGAGATTTCAATGGGAAATATTTACATTAACAAAGACGGGATACTTCTTATTCATGTGACCTCGAATTATTCATGCTCATTATTGAGTTATACTTATTGTTTACATATTAGAGTAGGGACTTCAAACTTGCATGAATGAATATGCAATTTTATCGCTTAAGAGATTTGCCTAGAGCTACAGCCTCTTTACTAATAATTAAACTTATTTGTGTACTTTTATTACAGCCAATATGTAAATATTGGTTTATAAACTACATCTATATTTACTTGTTGAAATTGTTTTTATTTTTAGTATGTTAGTTATATAAAAATAAAAGTTAAAATTTCATGTGTTTCAGTACTAGCTGTCAGAATTTCACAAATAGTTGTTTCTTTTGGGGTAAGATATCTGGAGCGCCCACAAAAATCCACTCAGTATGCCGCATGTTTGAGAACCCGGTATTAGAAAACGTTGTCAGATTATTTACATTTTGGTACATTCTAATGTCGTTTTAGAACCATCTATTTGATCCGTTCCAGGTTTCTGTTTCATCGGCACTTTCACCAGTCACGTGCCAACAGCAGCGGCCCAACAAGCTGTCAAAGATCTCATCGCCTGTGGTGTGGCTGCTGGCAAGATCCAATCGGCGTACGTCCTCAGAGGTCACCGAGACATGGGCAGCACCGAGTGCCCGGGCACCGCCTTTTGGCATCTCATTAAGACGTGGCCCCATTACTAAATGAACATTTCGACTCATCAAAGGGTTTCAAGGACCACTGATCTGGACATGGCGCGGTGGATAGAGAGCCATCTTGACATAAATAAAACATATGTTTTCATCCATCTGAATTGTTGTTTACCTGTTGAACTTACATCGGATAGATGAGCTAACATCGCTAATTTTTAGGATGAAATAGAGATAAGCAAGGGAAAAAACCCATTGAGTATTTAAAGGCAATTTCCAACAAAGAATTTCCGATTGTTTTATTCAAGAGAAATCACTCTAGATTACATCGTTAAAAGTCCTTCTGAAAGTAAACAAAATATGACGCAGTACCCCCCCCCCCCACTCACACTACATCACATCAAGAATGTGTAAACATAATTCGAACCACACAACAATAAAATATTAGCATTCACAAAGCAGGAAAACCCCATTCTCAGTTTAAGTCAATCAGCCATTTAATAAGTAAAGCTATCCACAAATTGCTATTACTTTTACAATTACGGGAGTCGAACGAAAAGAGATTTTTCAAAATTTCCTGCTCCAACATTGTCTAAATATTATGAGCTATTTTTTTCGTTTGTTTCAACCCGATAGATGTTATGGTTCGCGAGAAAGTGACAAAATACTAATATTTTTTAGTTTTCATTTTGTTTTGGATGTTCCAGGAAAACCTGTAAACATTTTCGACATTCTTTTGGCCGTTGCACATCTTTGGGACCTTCTTAGCACATTGGCAAAAGACCCAAACCCCCTATCTGGTATGGTTAATGAGGCGTTTCATGTGCAAGCTCTACATGCATTACAAATGTATAAACGCAATTCCCAAGGCAAATAGCGTTATTAATTATTTTGTTTTGATGCATTGATAATGATATTAATGTCCACTTCACCCTGTGAAATATTGAAAAATCAAAACTCGGAACTACTTTAGATTTTCGTCGAAATGCTTGAATGTGCAGATACCAAGGCTGAAAGAAATTTGCAAGAAAATAAACATCCCAATTTTCCTTCTTCACGTCTGAAATGTGGGCGTGGAATGTGCTGCTAGACAAAACCATGAAAACTAACACGCTAACAATAATTAAAAGTCTAATAAAAATTTAAAAACTAGACATCAACCAGGGCTATGCGAAGAACGCAACAATCTTTTGTGCAGAATGAGTGCCTGTAATAGATAAGATAATATAAGATAAAATAAGATAAGAGTATTGCTGGGAAAAATGTCCCAAGTTATTTATGAAAGGGGGGGGGGATAAAGATTGGTGTACACTGTGCATGAGTGAAGGAGGGGGTGGAACTTGAAAAACGTCTGTGACTGCTAAGGGGAGGGGGTTGTACTTGAAGAATTCTTGGAAAATGGAAATACCGAGCTTCTAGGTAAACGCTGAGATGTTTGTTAATATAACAATAAATGTTGACTAATATATTTCCTTTATGTAGCTCTCGTTTGTTAGAATGTCTACCATTATCGACCCTCTCTACAGGTCCTCACATTGGCAAATAAAAAAAAATTCTTATTAAGGCTCTATACAATAATGCTATAGTCTGCAGGGCGCAGCGTTATACTATGTGCCTTGTTGTTGCCCTCGTTTCTCTACTCCAGGGGTCTCTTTCTCACCGATATTTGACTTCAAGCTTCTAGTTCGTAACAAAAATGTACTTCATTATAAAGAGAAATGAAATATTCACATTTTGATAGATCCTAAACTTTTAATACCGATTGTTTTGAGATTTCTATCTGACGTAACCACAACAGCCACACCATTCGCCTCAATGTTTTTAACAGGATAGATAAATCAATAAATCAACGCCATACTGTATAGTGAGTTACCTACTCTTAATTTTACATGAGCTGTAAAAAAAACAAAAAACAAACGACAAAGCAAAGCACGAGACACAATTTTAAAATTGAGCTATATTTTGTAGTGCTATATCGTGATTTAGATGAAGTTAGACCTTGACATTGAAAGAGTCACTATTGTTGTTTCTTCTTTTAATTTTCATATTATGTTCTATGTAACTGAAAAAATTGAAAAAAAAAAAAAAAGAATGCTGTATTTTTATTTTTTTAACTAAATTGAACCAAGTTTTGTGTAGGTGAAGGTCGGATCATAGCATATGTTAATTAGGAACAGCTCTTGTAAACCGTAACAAGTCCGTGCACTTTAAATTCTAAAGATTCCTTACTTTAAAAAGTTATCTTTCATATTTTTGTTGAAAAAAAAAACCGAACAAAACACACACAAACAGAGATACACACACACACACAATTCCTCGGGATAAATGGGAAAAGAATCATAATAAATATTTATGTATTGTGGTTGTGCGTGTGTGTGTATTTGTGGTTGTGCGTGTGTGTATTTGTGGTTGTGCGTGTGTGTGTTTGTGGTTGTGCGTGTGTGTGTGTTTGTGGTTGTGCGTGTGTGTGTTTGTGGTTGTGCGTGTGTGTGTTTGTGGTTGTGCATGTGTGTATTTGTGGTTGTGCGTGTGTGTGTTTGTGGTTGTGCGTGTTTGTGTTTGTGGTTGTGCGTGTGTGTGTTTGTGGTTGTGCGTGTGTGTGTATTTGTGGTTGTGCATGTGTGTGTTTGTGGTTGTGCGTGTATGTGTTTGTGGTTCTGCGTGTGTGTGTATTTGTGGTTGTGCGTGTGTGTGTTTGTGGTTGTGCGTGTGTATGTTTGTTGTTGTGCGTGTGTGTGTTTGTGGTTGTGCGTGTGTGTGTTTGTGGTTGTGCGTGTGTGTGTGTATTTGTGGTTGTGCGTGTGTGTGTTTGTGGTTGTGCGTGTGTGTGTTTGTGGTTGTGCATGTGTGTGTTTGTGGTTGTGCGTGTGTGTGTTTGTGGTTGTGCGTGTGTGTGTTTGTGGTTTTGAGTGTGTATTTGTGGTTGTGCATGTGTGTGTTTGTGGTTGTGCGTGTGTGTGTGTTTGTGGTTGTGCGTGTGGGTGTGTATTTGTGGTTGTGCGTGTGTGTGTTTGTGGTTTTGAGTGTGTGTTTGTGGTTGTGCGTGTGTGTGTTTGTGGTTGTACTTGTGTGTGTTTGTGGTTGTGCGTGTTTGTGGTTGTGCGTGTGTTTGTGGTTGTGCGTGTGTGTGTGTATTTGTGGTTGTGCGTGTGTGTGTTTGTGTTTGTGCGTGTGTGTGTTTGTGGTTGTGCATGTGTGTGTTTGTGGTTGTGCGTGTGTGTGTGTATTTGTGGTTGTGCGTGTGTGTGTTTGTGCATGTGTGTGTTTGTGGCTGTGAGTTTGTGTATCTGTGGTTGTGTGTGTGTGTGTGTTTTGTGGTTGTGCGTGTGTGGTGTGTTTTGTGGTTGTGCGTGTGTGTATTTGTGGTTTTGCGTGTGTGTGTGTATTTGTGGTTGTGCGCGCGTGTGTGTGTGTTTTGTGGTTGTGCGTGTGTGTATTTGTGGTTGTGCGTGTGTGTGTATTTGTGGTTGTGTGTGTGTGTGTATTTGTGGTTGTGTGTGTATTTGTGGTTGTGCGTGTGTGTATTTGTGGTTGTGCGTGTGTGTGTATTTGTGGTTGTGCTTGTGTATATTTGTGGTTGTGCGTGTGTGTGTTTGTGTGTGTGTGTGCTTTAAAGATTTTACCTTTTTTGTTGCCCATTAAAACCTTTCCAGGTAATTATAAAATTCGTTTCTAGTAACATGTTTGTCAATTTTAATTCGGTTTCATACAATTTTAATTATTTACTCTCTTTACTTTTCTTTTGTTCTCGTGATGAGTTTTATTTCCGTTACTTTTGTTGATTTCCCCATTAACATTGTATATATAAAGTATATATAAGGTATATATAAGGTATAAACATTGAAGTGTCTCGTTGTCCTGTAGGTCAGACATTCCCTGTTATTTAGATCTGTCAAAATATTCAGAGCTGTCCTGTCAGTCAGAGCTGTCCCGTTGGTCAGAGCTGTCCCGTTGGTCATAGCTGTCCTATTTATCAAAGATGTCCTGTCAGTCAGAGCTGTCCTGTTGGTCATAGCTGTCCTAGCATTTAGAGCTGTCCTGGCAGTCAGAGCTGTCCTGGCAGTCAGAGCTGTCCTGGCAGTCAGAGCTGTCCTGGCAGTCAGAGCTGTCCTGGCAGTCAGAGCTGTCCTGTTGGTCAAGCTTCCCTTTTGGTCAGAGCTGTCCTGTTGGTCAAGCTTCCCTTTTGGTCAGAGCTGTCCTGGCATTTAGAGCTGTCCTGGCAGTCAGATCTATCCTACTGGACAGAGATCATCTGTTTGTTAAAGCTCTTAATGAAGCACTGATATAGAGCGCACATTTCATAATACAGTGATGTATTATAGCGGCTGAACCAATCATTCTGTAGATGATATATATCGCTTTAATTGCATCGTGCCAGAGCAAGACGAATAGCCTAGATGTCCAAAAAATACGACAAGACTGCCATATAGTAGCATGAACTATAGACTCATGTTGTGATTACGATGAACATCAACTTTGACTCATGTTCTGGACAGCTGTCCACAAAGATTACAATATTAATGAAAGTATCAACGTAGTGTGATCTACGCTTTCCGTTTAATTAATGTATATTGTATTTTTGAAATTACATCTTGCTTTTAAATATAACATGAATGTATCGTGTCACTTAAGTTAAACAAATATCTAAAAAAAACTTAAGTCAATTAATGTCACGATCTTGCATCCGCACTACATGCGTCTAGAGAAAGGTCCTAAAGATTAATGAGTTTGTAAAGAGTTGAAAATACAACAGTTTGCCGATTGGAACAACATACATTATTTATGGATATATTTTTGTGTGTGTGCCATACTGCCGTTTATCTATGTTCAGTTTAAAATAGTGACCTTGGTGTCCAGTGAACAGATCAGCGATAGCTTTAAAAGAAAGCTACAGAGTTGCCGTCCTTATAGAAACTGAAGGATTGCTTCACTCACGATGATTTCGGTCGTCTTTGTTTGTTGGTGTGTCCAGGTGGCGCTAGTCTATGGTAAGTTAAAATGTTCAATAGGTGGCTCAAGTCTATGATGAGTTTAACTGTTCCATAGGTGGCGCTAGTCTATGGTGAGTTAAAATGCTCAATAGGTGGCGCTAATCTATGGTAAGATAAAACGTTCAATAGGTGGCGCTGGTCTATGATGAGTTAAAATGTTCAATAGGTGGCGCTAGTCTTTGGTGAGTTAAAATTTTCAAAAGGTGGCACTAGTCTATGATGAGTTAAAATGTTCCATAGGTGGCGCTAATCTATGTTGAGTTAAAATGTTCAACAGGTAGCGCTATTCTTATTCTGCCATGAGCTACAATGCTCATTAGGTGGCGCTAGTCTATGCATTTCACAAATGTTTGGTGTGTAGCTGGTTATGACAGTAAAAAGCAACAACGAAAGATCTAAATATTTTTATTAGAAATAATAACAGCTTCAAAACGTGATGTCCTAATTTATTTTTAAAGCTGTCTTCACATGAAACGGAAATATATTCTTATTCTTCCAAAATGAGAGTCTTTGCCGTCTTTGCCGTCTTTGCGGTCTTTGCCGTCTTTGCCGTCTTTTCCGTCTTTGCCGTCTTTGCCGTCTTTGCTTTCTTGAGTGAGGTATTTTTGAAGCCAGTAATGTTATGTTTGATATTCAAATTTTAATCAAATGATCTACATTTGCCTATGACTGCAAACTTTTAAGATTCATGGGAAAGATAAATACAGGTTTGAATGGTTGTTTCAGGGGCGTGCCCTCATATCATCACTAGAGCCGAGTGGGGAGCCAGACCCCCAAATGGCGAATGGTACCTGACCAATCCTGTCCAGTATGCCTTCATCCATCACTCGGCGGGGCCGGACTGTCACGATAGGGCCACATGTCAGGCACAGGTGAAGATCTTTCAGAACTACCACATGGACACTCACGGTAAGTAGGTCCTGTCTTTCTCTTGTCCTGGATATTAGATGGTCTAAGAATTAAGTAACAGGATCTTCTCTTTGGGTATGATGTATTATTCTTCTAGTCTTGTACATTAAAAAGAATATCCATTATCTGTATTCTAAACTATGAATAGGTCATATTTTCAACCATAAAAATAAATATTTGAAAAACCCCACAAAGTCTGCTGTTTTGAAAAAAAAAAGTTAATTATTTTAAAGTAAAAAAAACAACAACTAAGAAATCAGTTTAGCTTATGTTATCTTATTAAAGCTTTCCATTCTGAACAGCGTTAAATTATATCAATAATTATTTAACCCCAATATTTCAACCATATTCCTATTCAGGCTGGCCTGATATCGGCTACACCTACATCATCGGTGGAGACGGCTCAGTTTTTGAGGGGCGTGGATGGGATAAAGTTGGCGCCCATACCCTAAACTATAACAGTGTAGGATATGGTTAGTATAATAATAAGAAAACGGCTTTTAGTTTATATCATTTACCTAACCATTTTGGTATGTTACTCTCACACATCTTCTTTGTAATTTCAATTTATTTAAAGTTGTTTCGACTTCATGTCTTTAAACTTTAAAGTTATTAATTTAATGCTCACCATTTAAAAAAAAAATGTTTCATTGTAATAATAGCTCGGGGTTGCTATCTAAAATACCTGTATTAGATTATCAAACAATGAAATCAATCTGGAGCTAAAGTTATGTCGTATCTGCCAGGTTTCTGCATGATTGGAACATTCAGAAGTCACATGCCGACTGCTGCAGCCCAGCAAGCGGTCAAGGATCTGATTGCCTGCGGTGTCCAGTTGGGCAAGATCCGCACCAACTACGTACTGAGAGGGCACAGAGACATGCCAGGTAGCAGCACAGAGTGTCCAGGAACCATGCTTTGGAATGCCATCAAAAGCTGGCCACATTATTAGTCGATGACTTGAAGCTTAGATTGTTGCTAGCCGATGTCCTAATTATTATTTCAGTTGGTCAATAATTTCTCTGTTGAATAAAACGTTTTTCAAATAAAATATTAACTATAATCCATGTCTTGTCATTTTCATTTAAAAAAAAAATATTATCAATTTACTTTATTGGATTACATTTTTGAGGATTAGGCCTATATTTAAAATAATTACTCTCCAGTACCTCCAATCTGTGATAGGAAAAAAATTTATTAAACCCTTTTATTACCCATCATCTTCGTATTAAGCCATGGATTAATAACAACAGTTTTTTAAACGCCATGAAAGAAATGAATCGCACAGAGACTTTTCCATATTAAAGGGACAAAAACAAGGAACAAAATTATAACTATAACACTTTATTTGATTGTTGACGATCGGTCTACCATTGAAATTTGAAAACATGTTTTGTAGTTTAAAGATTCTACCTCTAATATAAGGCTTGATTGGTGTGTTTTTAAACGGATTTTCAAAAAAGCAAATCTTACAAACATGTCTCTAAAAAGGATTAAAAGAATTAAAATGTGAGAGTTTTTTAAAGAAAGCGTTCGACCATTTTATTTTTATATGAATTACTTTTAAATTAAAATCTGTAAATAATATTTTAAAGACTTTTCGAGCATGTAAATTTTCTAAGATTTTCAAAAAACCTGTTTCATGTGAGTATGAGTTAATAACAACTAACAACAACAACAACAACAACAAAAAAAGAAATCTTCCGACAAAATTGTGTGGCAGTGTTCACAGTGCAGAAATTATTGGAATAGTTCAAGTAGTTTGCTTTACAGAAGATGTAATTCGTGAGTTATGACATCATTAATTGTAGATCGTTGAATTCCAGCTTCTAAAATATTTTTGTTTTATTCTATTCCAATACGTTCAGATGTTGAATTTTTTTTTTCGAAAAGTTATGCATTAAAAGTCTTTTTTTTTTGTTTAATTGTTTTAAAAACCTTTAAAGAACATGCAGGCGGGGGAGACAACCTATTAGAATCTTATTTGTTGATGAATCGGTTCAAGTACCACATTAAAAATAACAAAAATTCTCTGTGTGTTCGTAATTCTATGTTTAACTGAAGATCCAAATATAATTCTATAATTCTCAGACGTAATATTATATTTTAATTGTTATAAAATGCGTAACTTAAACTGAAAGTCCACGCAACACCGCAACAGTCGCCTTATACAATTCATTTTTAGTGAAATAATAATCTTGTTTTTCTATAAAAGCTATACATGTATCCTCGAACAAAACAGTCTTATTAAGATAAGATCTATGCATACCCCCCGTAATGCTATTTTAGGCATACTTTAATGTAATAATTTATTTTTAATGAATACCAGAACTTTTTTTTATCTTCGTTCAAGATTAGAATCACCACATTTCATTTCACATGTTGGTTAAAGATAATGATTAGAAAGTGTTTCGCTTTTCCATTACAGAAAACTGCCAAGTTCTGTCTTAGAATTTAATGATAGTAATTAAATGAATATAGCAGAGAAGATGGAAGTACTGCCAACAAGTGATCAGCCAAATACACGGATGTATCAACACGTATCAAATTGCAATGTAAAGTCATAGATCGGATCCCACCCCCTCTCGGTGTTTGATCTTTAAACAAATTTTTATTGTTTAGGTTTATAGTGCACACTAAAAAAAAGTCCGGATTATTTCAGGTAGCTTACAAGTTATCAGTTTTCCCCAATTTTTGAAGTTCAATCCCAAGCGATGTGATATCTAAAGACTCAATTTCGTATCAACGGATTTAAAAAGAACCCAAAAAACTCAAAGTCGAAAAAAAAAATATATTAAAAAAATATATGACCAATACAACTAGCAGCAGTTTCAGCTCTCATTCCAACAGTGGCAGCTTTGCTACCAAACTTATACTTCAGTTGACTCACACAAGGGAAGGTCCCAAAGCTATGCTACCAAACTTATACTTCAGTTGACTCACACAAGGGAAGGTCCCAAAGCTGAATTCATGGATATGTATGTGTTGACATTTCAAATGAAAACACTTTGAACAGCAAGATAGTTATTACTTACATAGTTTTCTGATATTAAAAATTCCAGAGAGTTATGGGAAACTTTCCAGTCTTATTTTTAGTTTGCTATAAATATTTATTTAAATTGATAGAGTGTGAAAGGTTAAGGAGTTTTACAGTAACACAGCATGTAACGATTCGAAAAGACAGGACACACGTATAAACTATAGACATAAGAAGACGTATTAAAATGTTTTTATCTATTTTCTCACTGTATGTCAGTATATTAATAATTGAACTGCAGCCGCATCAGATTTCTGGTAAGTGATCATGTAATGTTTAATGAATTTATTTATTTGTCACTAATAATGGTGAAAATGATCTTTAAGGCATTGCTCGCTTGACGAGGCTTGCCAGAAAAACAGTGAGCCGGGTTATAGGCTAAGGGCAAGAGCTCGACCACTAAAGCGAGTGTCTGATAGTAGTGTCATATTTTAGTTGAAAACAATAAGAGTTTAAATTTTAATCTATACTTTAGCTATCATTGAATATGAGATTAAATTGATTTGAATGATATTTGAAGCATTTATTCGCCATCACAATGTTTGTGTTTCAGAAGAGTTTTCGTTTGCAAACTGATAATTACATTTTTTTAATTTTCACGACAAGAATTACCATGAGCCAGTAATGCATGTACCCACCCCCCTCTCCCCCGACCCAAACACAAGAGAGTATTCGATTTAAAGCACACATGAACAGATTCTGTTTTCTCCGGAAAACCAACTTCTTGCTTCGTCAAACATTTAAAGAATTCCATAACTCTTCTAGCACCTCGGCACCACCTCCGTCATCACTATGAGTTTTTTGTTGTTGAAAAGTGGTGTGGGTTGGTATGATTCTGTTCAGAAAACATTGATATTTTTATGGTCGTTACTATAAACACACACTTACATATGTCTTGCTACTATACAAGTACATTGTTATAGTATTAGATTAGTTAGACCCCAAATCACCATCACCGGCGCGTATCCTCCCCCCCCCACTTAGGGGTCGTCCATAAAGTGCGTCACGCTATCTTTGACCCCCTGTCTCAAAACTTGGGACCCCCCCCCCCAAAGTACGTCACACTTTCAAACAAAAAAAAAATTTATCAACAAAATAAATCTAATTTAATATAAAACACCTTGACGTCAGACATGGTCGGACACCCCCTCCCCCTGTCACAAACTGTCACGCTTTCTTACACCCCCTCCCCCCTCTGGAGCGTGACATACTATATGGACGACCCCTTTACTAATTCCTGAATGTATCACAAGGGAGAGAACTTTACTTTTTAACGATGAGATTGTCTGCCCGTGAATTTATGTGCTGCTTTAGTTCCTGCCGAACTTGGTAAAACGTGACTATTTGTCGTCATTATCCACCAGATAGCAACCAATCCTCTTTAACAGTCTGTCAAGTTTTACCGTAACTGTCTGTGTTAACAATGGATAGATTGGCCTTGACATCATATGCTTGTGTAAAACGTCAAGGTGTCAAGATTACTAATTAGATTTCGTTGCGCGGGTGGCAATATTATTACACTCTCTGCACTCATGTGTCTCCTTGAAGGTAATGATGACATCATACATATGCCAGCGGCAGTGGCGTCGCTAGGGGGGTGCGGAGGGGGCGGGCCGCCCCGGGTGACACCATCAGGGGGGTGACACCAGACCGTAAAATTCTATATATTCCCGTTATTTGGCACTGGAAAACTCGGAGGATTTCTATGGGTTAAATCATGAGGGGGTGACACCATGAGCTACCGCCCCGGGTGACACCATGAGCTACCGCCCCGGGTGACACCAACCGTAGTGACGCCTCTGGCCAGCTGCGTAGCGTGGGTATGTGCCGACCGGGCAGAGCAAGGTTGGCCGCCCTCCTCCCCAAACCATCGATAATTCATGTTGATGCTATTAAAAAAAGTTTTTAAAGTATTTTAAAAATTAAATTTGGAAATTAATAAAAGGACACTACATTTTTATGTTAGAAAGAAATAGAATATTTTTCATTTTTTTACTAAAAAGTTTCGTGATTGCCGTCATGGCACAATCTTAAACATATAAATATTCCCATCAATTCCATGCTCAAAAGACAAAATATCTTTGTTGATCGCAATACATTTTTAATTAATTTAAATTTAGAGAAGATTCTCTCGCAGCTGGAATTATTATCACATTTGTAAAGAATATTCATAATTAATATTTCATATTACGTCAGGTAACTTCGAGCCTAAATATCTTGTGAAGAATGCAATAATTCTCTCAACAGTTTTTAAAAAAACATAATTTGATTACATATTGACTTTGATTGCCAAATATTTGCTCTTTCGTACTTTGACTTGAAGATTTAAATAAATTATTTTCTCCCCAAATTTTAGCAAAAGTCAAAGCATTCCTTAAGTATTCAGTTTGTTTCTCTGGGACTAGACTCTGCAGAGCGATTTGTTAGCACCATACTTTTAAAAGTAATTTAAAATAGATGTTTTCACATAGTAAATGTTTTCAAATGAAAAAAAAAAAAGAAAGAAAAATTATTCATTATCATTATAAAATGTTTCTGGATCTGTTCGTGTGTTAAGCTTTTCGTTTGCCTCTGTCAGTAATTCTTCCTAATATATTCAACAATTTGTATCATGAATACCACCTAGCCTTTACCATCAATTAGATTTTTAGCAATGGAAAAGAATGCATACCAACGTTCTAGTGTAACAAAATAATTTTGGTGTAAGGTCTGTGTCTAGCTCAGAAAATATAATGTTAATATGTTGGACACTCTCAATCTTGCAGCACTTAAGGTAATAACAAATTTTCATCTGTTCATATCAATTATATCCATTTATGTTTTTTGAAATTTATATTTGTTATTGTAATGTGACGAGTAACGCGATTTTCGCTTCTACAAGATGAGTGGTTGATACACTTGAAACAATTAGAGTTACCAGCACGTCAGTCTCACGTTCACATAGTCTCTAGACCCATTTGTTACTCAGTTCATTAGCATTAGTCTAATATAGTTTGAACTTTTATCATGAGAAACGTTCACATATTTTAATATAGTTCCTTCATTTCTTTGATTAATGTTTACCTTATTTTATTTTAGTAAACACTAGTTTAACGATTTTAAAATTTTACAAGCTAATTTTTGCCGCCCCAACAAAATGCCGCCTGAACAATTTGATTGGCTCTTATTTGAAATTGATAAGGTGGTGTTATTTTTTCTTTTACAATTGGAACAGTTGTAAATTTTTTAAAAAATCAATTAAAGTTACAATCAGTGTTATTATGTCATAGGCCTCTCAGTTTTTTTCAGTTCAGTAGCATAAGTATCAGAGAAATGTATATCTAATATGGAGTTTGATGTCTTTGCAGTTGAAACGTTTGCATATTTTCAAATAGATCCTTTATTTCTCTATGAATTTCTTATTTGGTTTTTATTTTAGTTTGTTTTAAAAAAATCTTAATTTTTATCAAAATTTTTCCGCCCCTAATAAAGTGCCGCCCGGGCATTTGCCCCCTTGCCCCCTCTCGCTACGCCCATCTGTAATAATGACATCATACATATGCTACCCTATCTGCAATGATGACATCATACATTTGCTACCCATCTTTAATAATGACATCATATTAAACATGTTTCCCTATCTGTAATAATTACATCATACATATGCTACCCTGTCTGTAACGATGACATCATACATATGCTACCCTATCTGCAATGGTGGTATCATAGACGTGCTGCCCTTTCTGTAACGGGGACATCAGATTTCACATGGAGCTTTCTTATCCTCAAAGTTTGCTCATGTGACGTAACTGACACAATTTCCTCTGGTGTTTGTTTCTATTTGATTTGAAGGGTGAACTATAACACTTCAAGGCGTTGTGAAATAAAAACTATTTGCCTTTATTAAATAATAAGGAAGGCTTAATAAGAAAGACCTCATAGAATCGAAATTTAGGAAACTACATGTACTTTAATTGATTCATTATCTATTCACAAAAATGATAGAGTAAGTTGTAACAATTGTGACTGGAGTAGTTAGTACTTCGTGTAAACATCAAATTAATTCCAAAAAAAAAAAGTTGTTACATATATTCCTTGTGAATGGATTAAAATTTCAAAAATGTTTGATATAATAGATCTAAAATATTTATACGTAAAATTTTTTTTTCTTGTTGTCTTTTTTATCTTCTATATATACAGAGTGATAATATTTTATTTCCAGGAGCGTGTCCTCCAATCGTCACCCGGGCAGAATGGGGCGCCAGGGCACCCAAGAGTGTGACCTATTTATCTAAACAGCCAGTTGAGTACGCGTTCATTCACCATTCAGCAGAACATGAGTGCTACGACAGGGCGTCCTGTATTATTGAGGTCAAACTTTACCAGGACATGCACATGGATACCCGAGGTATGCTGGGAAACTGTCGGAGGTGGCGGGGGGGGGGGCATCTTACAAATTTCGTAATTCAATTAGTTGGCATTGTATTTAGTTTGAAGCTAACGCATCTCTACAACTCTACTTCATAAAGTGACTTGAAAGAACTTTAACATATTGTTAACAACATAAAAGTCAACCATGGGAAACGGGGAAAAAGTGAAACATTGCAGGACACTTTTCTAGAAATTATAGGAAAACACTATTTTTCTTCTCTTTACAAATGTTTAATCCTTTTAGGACAATAAAAATGACGTAACATCTTTTTTTTTCAAGTAAGTTTTTTTTTTTTAATAGATAGTTGGGCTTCATTTGTGAATGCATTGATGGTTATATTTTTGTTACTTTCTGTTGTTTTTACTCGATATTATTTTTTTTACGTCCTCTTTTTTTTGTTAGTCCTTATTTTTGTTGCTTTACAATTTTTTCTACTTTATAATTGTCAATGAAATGTTATTTATGTAACTAGTACTTGTACAACTATAACAAGTTCACAAACATAATATATTTTAAAAAAAACTTTCTAATTGTTTATGATAAGCTACTTATTTAATTGGTACTTGTACAACTAGTTCAAGTTCACGAACATCGAGATGAGGTCTTGGGAAACACATGTGGATCTTACGAGCTGGCAAGGCGGACCTCTCAGAAGTGGCGTCACTAAGGGGTGATGTGGGGCGGGCCTCCCCGGGTGACACCATCAATGGGTGACACCAAAATGTAAAATTCTGTATGTTTCCGTTATTAGGCACTGGAAAATTTGGAGGGGTTCTTTGGTTTAAGTTGTGAGGTGGTGACACCGTCAGCTACCGCCCCGGGCGACACCAATCCGAGTGACGCCTCTGTCTATCAGTTGGAACACAAGCCTCATAGTGACCGTAACGCTACCGTCCTTATGAAGAACTCAGCAAGGGGCAATCTGTCTAGCACAGTGTTATGAAAGCTCTTCAGGGCAAGGCCACGTCAATAGGTCATAAAGCGTTAACGAATCAAACCTTTAAAAAATGTCAGTCTCATTTAGAGCACAAACATTTCGACTTAATTATAAATTTCCTGACGATTAAAAAAAATAAATAAATTGATGCAGGCTTCCATGGACCCTTCGGAACGCAATGGCAGGCCGCATGTTGCCATCGGGCCACAATTTGCACACCCCTGATCTAGTACCCAAACTATCTTGTGTCATATTTGATAGCTTACCTGGCACAAACACATCTAGTCGGCTAACTACGTACTCGTCATTCAATAAAGCCTAGTCATCTTCACATGCGATGTATGAACAACTTTTGTGTCATATGCCCTCTTATATTTGTATTAATGTGGCTTTTGTAATTGTTATATATTAGCTCTTGCATACTTTTATTCAAATTATTTGTAGACCATAAAGTTATTTGTTGTATACTCGTACAATTTGTATTTGTACGCATTTAAACTACAGGTGTACATGCATTCACCTGTACTTTCGTGCTTTTATATTTGGTAGTTTATGTTCATGTCATTGAATTTTATTATGTTGAAGAATGGATACAAGTATATACTATTTATAACATTTTTTTGATTTAATGTTTTTATAATATCTATTTGTAAAATCTGTAATTGTGTAATCGATTTTTCTATACGGATTTACTTATTGCTAGAACACTTGAATAATTGTTAGCTCTACTTATATACTTGAATTATTGTTACTTATAGGCCTATAGCCTATACTTGAATATTTGTTACTAGACTTATTACATGTGCAACAGTAACTTAAATACTTGTGTAACTTTTACTCTAAAACTTGAATAACTGTTACTTATATTATTGTCTGTTACTTTTATTATTGTGTAACTCTTACTTGAACTTGTAAAATATTTACTAATATACTTTTTAAACTGTTAGTTATATACTTGCATAACTGTTATTATAATACTTTTACAGTTAATGATTCATAAAGACTATAACCACGCCCACAGGTTGGGATGACATCGGCTACAGCTTTGTGATTGGCGGAGACGGCTCGGTCTACGAGGGGCGTGGCTGGGACAAGCTTGGATCCCACACCCTCGGTTATAATGACGTCGGCTTAGGTAACTTACATCCGTTACTTCACATTTACTGTACCAATCTCAAAATTTAATTCCTTGACTTCTGCTAAACGTTATTCCTGGCTAACCTTTTAGTTGTAGTTACTATGGATACAGCAAGGCAACTAAAAATCCCAAGCACATTTTTCACCATCCTGGAACATAGGGATAGATCAAGACAAATATAGCTATGACTAAAGAGTGTGGCTTTCCAGATAATTTCCTGCCGGCTTTGGATGTCTTTGTCTGAAAAAAGTCTCTTATATTTCTATTCAGATGCCGCAGCTGAATTGATATCATAAAGTTATAATTAAAATAGTTATTTTATAAGTAGCTATTCTAACATTCTTAAGTTAGGTTCTGATTTTAAACCATAATTTATTATTTTTTTTCATTTTATAAATTAAACAGTAAAAAATATTTAATTCCATATTTTGTATTTCACTATACTTATAATTTCACTACATTTGAATTATATTCAGAACAATAGCCTTAGAAAATTTGATGTTGCTAACAAATACATTCATTTTTCTGAAAGGTTTCTGTTTGGCTGGAAATTTCATGGAACACTTGCCCCCTAATGTCCAAATGGAAGCGGCCAAGGCCATGATAGATTGTGGCGTATCACTTGGGAAGATCTCATCTAATTACACACTGAGGGGTCACAGGGATATGAAGACAACGTTATGTCCAGGAGACAAGCTGTATGCAGAGATACAAACTTGGCCACATTACATGAATAACATTCAATAAATAATTGTATCGCTAGTAAACTACATTGCATTTCGTCACTTTTGTTGTTAAAATTTTAAAAAAATGTATGATACTACACGTGGAAGAAAATCTGAAGTCTAAAAACTGCGCTCTTCATGGAGCTTCCTGGAAAACCCCTCAGCTCTCTGGCCCCCTAGGGGACGTAAAAGCTAAGAAGCCCCACCCCCCCGGAGCGGTCGCTTCTAGAAGCGGCCACCTGGGCGCACAGGACACCAAGTCAAAAACGCGTCCCATTAAGTTGACCTCCCAAAGGAGGAGTGGAATTTTCCATACTTCGACTCGCTATCACTTCGGCGCCACCCCAGCAAAGCTTACGAGTCTCTATGGCCAGGACCGCCGCAATGCGGAGGATCATCAATGACCTACCTAGGATGTAACACCCACTAGAAGGTTTCCTCAGAGCTGGCGTTCACTGCGTTCTTAGCGGTTCCTTTTGAAGTTCCGTACTGGCGCTCATGGCCCTAAACCGGCACAGCTCAGTAATAGCATTAGAAATAAAATGTGCAACTTATATACATGACTCTCACTCACTCTTTACTTGTTTTAAAACCAGATGGCAAAGTAAAAGCCGATTTAATGAATAAATAACTTTTTAAATCTTAAAGTTGATGTTCCCACAACAAAATGTTCAGGTAGGTGACAACGCCGGACACATTTTGTTCTAGTTCCTTCTGCCCACCAGACTCCAGTTTCTGATACCCCTGTTGGGAAGACCTTGTGACAAAGGAATAATAATTATGCTCTTCATATAAACATCGCAAGCCGTGATTAAGAAGGCGCCGAATACTGTAGCCGACAACGTCAGAGGATCTGCATAATTACCTTAACATACACAGTAGCCAAAATAATCAAAGCATCCATGTATAGAGGAAAAACTCCTTTTTTTTTAGTTTTTAATTTTTTCCCCAACACATAAATTCCGACGTTCAACATCACCCACCAGACCACCCTGCCACCTTTAACTCGATAAAAAAAATCATTAAAGAAACGTGCCTCAAATGCAGTTCTTCACATTTTGAATTTATAAAATATTTTATAAAAGGTTCTCCAGTCTCCAAACTGTTACTGAGTTACCCCAAGACTATTTACATCTTTTAACATTACTTTTATTCGGATATGTGAATCTCAACCTGTGTGAAAGTACCCCTGATAATATGGTCTGAAATAAATGTTGTTGGTGAGCCTTCTCGTCCATGAGGGACATCCACCGATCATCGCCGGCGTCTGCACTTCCTCCTAGGACATAGGCCACCGACAAGAGACCTCAAGGCATCTCTATCCTGGGCCATTTTCTCCAGGATCTTCTATTCATGGCCAATTCTCTTGATGCCTGCCTCCAGTTCTCGGCGCCAGGTGTTTCTTGGACGGCCTCTTTTCCGTTTACCCTGTGGGTTCCATTTCAGGGATTCCTTTGTTATATTAGAAGCAGGTTTCCTTAGTGTATGACCGATCCACCTGCAACGCTTTTGAAGAATCTCTTCCTCAATGGGCTTCTGTTTAGTCCGCTGCCACAGTTCCCAGTTGCTGATTTTGTCCGGCCAGTGAATTCTGAGAATCCTTCTTAGACAATTGTTAATGAAGGTCTGGATTCTGGTCAGGTTTACAGCCGTTGTTCTCCATGTCTCAGCTCCATATAGCAGCACTGGTTTCACCATAGCGTTGAAAATCCTTACTTTTAACTTGCTGCCTAAGTTGTTGGCTACCCAAACATTCTTGAGTTGCTAGAAGGCTGCTCTTGCTTTTTCGATCCTTATTTTGACGTCGGCAGTACGTCAGTGAACCGGTGGCTATAGACCACACACTAAGTCAGTGACTAAGTGGCTATAGACCACACAGTAAGTCAGTTACTCGGTGGCTATAGACCACACAGTACGTCAGTGACTCGGTGGCTGTAGATAACACAACAGATTCGAACTACCCATAATTCAGCCAGGTCCTGTAACTAACGTGCATGTTTTGACGCCGTGCCTCACGCTGGACATTGCCAATGAGGCCGTGGAGGCAGGCGAGCCCAAGATTCAGAAAGCATTATCTGACACTGCCCAAAAGATGGAACAGATCCTGGCAGCTGCCTTAAAAGCGTTATAATTTGCAAGTCAGCGCCGACCTGGCTGGGTAATTTATATTTTTTTTTCTGTCACGATGCAAATTTAAGAGTTGTCTAAACAACACACAAGCATTTATTTAAAAAAAAAAAAAACTAGATACGTGGCGTAGCACATACGCGCAGACTTGCTCATAGATAGTGCAAAGAAAGTTGGAAAGAACGGACTCAAACAGCAGCACGAAGAAATGAAAGCAACACGAGTGAACGTTTGGGGGGACCACCGACGCAATTTTGATCTCGAGACGTGCACACTCCGGTTCTACTACCAACCCCTTGTCAACCATAAACTTATTTGGTCGACCCTAGCGAGGGTCATTCGTCATGCTTGTTTGCTCGCGTCTTGTGGTTGTCCTGATTTCTTACGAATATATATAGACTCTTGTGTGAACAACCCTTAACCCCCCTTTTCCCTTCTGGCTGAAACATAACTAGAAAGTTTATTTTGAGTGACAATGACTCATCATTATGCCCACCCTCACAAATTTGGGTCCCATTTTGTTTATCATTTTAACATATCAAAATCTATTTTTGCTCTTCTATGGGCTGGACGCTAGGTATATCAGACCTTTCTGTAAAATGTAGGAATTCCACTGGCATTATCGACAATAATATCTGCATTGCCCTACCCAAAAAAATTTATTTAAAAAAAAAAAAAAAAAAGGTAACAAAATCATATTAAAAAAAAGATGAGTTGGATATATTTTTAAAATTCTGACATTTAAAAATAAATCAATTACAGTTAAGTCTTGAAAGACAGATTTGTTTATATTGTATTCTCTTGACAGTAGCCCGCCCCCCTCACAATACAACAATGTCAGGAAGTTGTCAGTTTTACTGGAATTAATAATTTCTTATCTCGTCATTTCTTTCTCTCTATTGTTGGAACATACTGTAAACATTCTCAAATTATTCTTGGTAATTCGTCATAAAACATTATTGAAAATCGACGATACATTTTAAAAGCCTAAAAGAAAAGTAAACAATTTGTTAAAAAAAACAACAAACAAACAAAACAAAAACAAATGTTACCATTTAACTATAGAGGTTTTAAAGTTTTGCAAATCATTATCAAAAATAAACAAGAACACTTCAAATTAATACAATACATGATGCATTATCTACCACACATGGTAAAGCTAACAAAATAAAGGAAATATAAATAAAAAAGTCTTAAGTCCGTATAAAAAAAATTATTAAAGAAACCAGCTCAGATAACAGTAAGGAAATGAAAACAAATAATAAAAACTCTATTGAGTATTCAAACGTAATTTCCAACAAAGAATTTCTTTTTTTTTTATTCATGGGGGAAAAAAATCAAGATTACATTTTAAAGTCATGTCAAATCAATAATGATGTAACAAAACTAAGCAATAGCCATCTACAAATCGCTACTAAAATTACGGGAGTCAAACAAAAAAAAACAACAGATTTTTAAAAAATGCCTTCTCGAACATTGTTCTAAATATTATTAGATATTGCTAAGCGTTTGTTTCAACCCGATGGATATTATGGTTGGCGAGAAATCGATAAAGACTGATTTATAATTATTTTGTTTTGATTTTCTAGGAACTCCAGTCATCCTTTTCGATATTTGTTTTGGGGCCGTCCATAAATGACGTCACGCGATTTTGGCCGATTTTTTACCCCCTCCCCCCCTACGTCACGCGTCGTCACAAAATCGTCGAACCCCCCTCAAAAAGTACGTCACAAAACTTTGACCCCCCCCCCCTTAAAAAAAATTCTATTTGAAAATAAGAATTTTTCAAATCATGTTTTTTGTCATTTAAGTATTTATTTAGTGTAGGTCTACATTGTATAATAGTAACATGAGTGAAGCTATGTAAAAGATATTAAATAAATTAAATAAATTGTAAGCCAGTGATTCTCAAACTTTTTCGTATCAGACGACCGGCAAGAATTTTTCCATTTCACCAGGTACCATTGCATTCTTTTCCCGTTTTGACATGATTTTCCCTGTACTTATTTGATAGCATAATGAGCCCCTACACAGCTTAAAGCCCTATAAGATTAAGTATGAATTCGGATTGTTTTATGTATTACATTGTAAAAAAAATGTTCAGTTGCCAAGGCATAGCAAGACAGCTAATGAACAATGCAGCGGTAATGTCAAAAACCATTGATGTGATTAACCTTTACGATTAAGCTCGCGAATGTGACTATTGATATTACAAGAATCATTGCATTGTTTATAGACCTAGAATATATAGATACAAGACAATTCCTCAAATTGATTTCGATCTTCTAATGACAGTTT
>MUZC01004489.1:467083-480056 GCA_002072015.1 Radix auricularia | reverse complement strand
CCCCCCCCCCCCCCCAAACACTCATATAATTTAAATACTTACTACACTAGAATTGTACCTATTCTAAAGATAAGAATCGGGTGTAAAAAGCTGAGTTAGTTGAGCGAAATGCACATAGCAAATTATTCATACATATAATAAAATAAAAATATTTAAAAAAAAGTTTTAAAGATACCACGTTTTGTGAACTAAAAAGAAGAAAATAAATTTTTTCTTGGGCTATGTTGGAACTTCCCTTCCCCTGGGCTGAGCCAGAACTGTTTTGTTGGATGCACATTGTGGACATTTTGTACATACACACTCTTACACACCAAAATATTTTCGAACTAAAAACGTGGGGCGCATTCGGCTGAATTGCCCTGTGAAATTAAATGAAGTATCATATATAGACTGTGGAGGAATTTGAAACTGAAAAGTTTAATGTAATAGCATTAATAGACCATTAAATGAAGTATCATATATAGACTGTGGAGGAATTTGAAACTGAAAAGTTTAATGTAATAGCATTAATAGACCAAATTTCAGCCGAATGCGCCCNACGTTTTTAGTTCGAAAATATTTTGGTGTGTAAGAGTGTGTATGTACAAAATGTCCACAATGTGCATCCAACAAAACAGTTCTGGCTCAGCCCAGGGGAAGGGAAGTTCCAACATAGCCCAAGAAAAAATTTATTTTCTTCTTTTTAGTTCACAAAACGTGGTATCTTTAAAACTTTTTTAAAAATATTTTTATTTTATACTTTTTAGTTCAAATGAAAAACGTGGTGTTTTAAAAAGCTTTTATATATATATATTATTAATCTAAGCTATTATATTTAGATCACATTTAAATATTAAACATATAATCAATTTCAAAACAGACAATCTAATCCCATAAATTGTCTGTTGAGATTTACATGCCTGCTTAACGAAACATTTTCCGGAAAACACAAGAAATCATTGACATTTGATTAGTTATTCCATATAAGGAAAAATAGAATTTAATTCTACTATAATTAAGTAGAATTGAGTACTATAATTAATGAAATATTAAATTGTCATGTGAATCAAGTATGCATGCAAAATTTCATCAAAATTGGATGATCAGAAGTGGTTCAAAAAAGGAATTCAATTTTTGCCCCGGAAAGACATCCAGACAAGAAAGCAAACTAAGAATAACTAAAAAAATGAAAATTCCCTGGTTATGTTACTTCCCTTGAAATTTTCATGTTAATGACGTCATACATCTTTTATTTTTAATATAATTACTATAATTAAGTAGAATTGAGTACTATAATTAATGAAATATTAAATTGTCATGTGAATCAAGTATGCATGCAAAATTTCATCAAAATTGGATGATCAGAAGTGGTTCAAAAAAGGAATTCAATTTTTGCCCCGGAAAGACAAACATCCAAGAAAGCAAACTAAGAAAAACGTGGTAAAAAAAATTAGAAATTCAAGTAAACTGTCTAAATTTAAGACCGTGTCAAAGATAAAGAGATATTCAAAACGGTTACATTTATTTGTTTGCTTAATTTTTAAGCACGCGTCGTTGTCAGTCCGTACCACTTAGTAATACCTCAATACAACCTTGGCCTGAAGGCTTACGTCATTGGGCAGCAGACGACGACAGAGCCTCCTGGCGCCTTATGATACGGAACGGAGCCGCAGTCTGTAGGCCTAAGGCAAACACACAACGGGCTGCCACGTCCAGACGACAGGCCAGGAAGGATCGTACACGAAACCTTCCTGATGGCATCCCAACCATCTCTTGTCCAACACGTTAACACACTTTCAACCAAGAATATGACTAATAATCCACCATAAAGGACACACGTTGCAGTGACAACAAATTGCTAATGTGATGAGAATAGTCCTCACCGATCACGACGGACCAAAAAAAAACAACAACAACCAATAAACCTTAGCCATGGAACGATCCGCACAATGATACAAAAAAGTAAGTGTGTGTTGAGATGAGGGTTGTTAAACGATAATCGGAAACCTGTTCCGATTATCGGTTTTGAAAGCGAATATCGGTTTTAAAATTTCCAAAAACTAAAAAAGAATTTAATTTATGTTTTTTTAAAAATAATTCCGCTTTGAAAACTTACAAAATTTATTCCCGCATTTGCTGACATATTCATCCAAAATCGCCGCCAATCTGTGTTTATTTACAAGTTTTTTTTATGTTTTTTTTTGGTGTTTTTTTTTTTTTTTTTGCTCCGTGCAGTGTCTTTGTAAATTATAACTCCCCTCCCCCCCCCGAAAAGTGTGACGTCATTAAGTTTAAGTTCATTGATGTCACAAATCGACAAAAATAGACGTTAATAATCTGAGCCTCTGTTGTAGGCTATTATGATGTTGGCTGGACATAAAGTGCAATTCCTGACATTACGAATTCCATGTGACATCATTTCGTCAATCCCACCGTTTCCACACAATCTACGCCAGGCCTGGAAACAGCTCTGCGTGGGACGGCATTTTCTTAATTCAAAGAAAACTGAGACGTTACTTCATTATTCCACGGCCATGTTCGCCTTTTTAAGAATAGATATATATTTCAAGGAAGTAAGCGGTGAAACGATAACCGGTTTAAAATCGGATTTACCTAACCGATAATTCCTCCCCCCAAAAAAAAAAAAAAAAAACACCTACAATTATATATGAGATTTAAGTTTCCACGAAAAAATATTGGGAATTTAAAAAAAAAATTTTTTTTAAAATAAACATCTTAAGGGAACACGAGAAAAAAGGTCAACAGCTAATTTAATGAAATGAGGTAGAATGGTGTACTGGGGTTTTGTAAAACTACTTTTAAAAATCATTTATTCAAGTGAATTAGAAAATTGATGTGTTTTTTTTTATTTGTTCCCCTAGCTTTTTGCTTCATTGGTACATTCACCAGTCACGTTCCCACGGCAGCAGCTCAACAAGCAGCCAAAGATATGATTGCATGTGGGCTCCAACTTGGCAAGTTCAGATCAGATTATACTTTGAGAGGTCACAGAGATGTTGGCGCCACAGAATGCCCTGGCAACGCCTTTTATCCCGTCATCAAAACCTGGCCACATTATTAATAGTGCATTCCCCCCATGAGGCGTGAATGGAAGACTTGTATAAAAATCGTAAAATGGATAAATTTATTAAACTTGAAAGACATGTAAATTCCTGTAATGTTCATGGTAAAAATGTCTTGTATTTTTCTACATTTATGTAGTATCTATGATGTATTTGTATCATGTGTGAGGTTTTCACGTTCTTAAATTAAATTAAGTGTGTAATAATTATTTGCGCTTGGAAAAGTGCAAAGAAGGGGTGAGTGTGAGGGGTGGGGCCATGGGCGTAAGCAGAAGCTAAATCTACGATTTCAATATTAAAAACACTGATTCGGTATCGTTTGACGTTCCCAGATTATCATAGTGATCGATTCTTGGATTAGCTCCAATGCCATATGAAGGCTGTTTCGTCTAATTCATCCTGTAACCATACATTAAACTTAAATTGAAAGCAATGGGCTTTTCCCCGAAATTTCACAAATAATCTTAAGTGGTAATATATACAACAAAAAGAAAGGAATTAAATGTGACAAATATGATTTCCACTTTGTTTAGTCATAATAATCCACAACGTCACGACTCTCCATTTGTTCTATAATACTAAGTAGTTCTAAGTTTAGCCCCGATCACATGGGTGTGACATAAAAGCTATTCATTATACATTCATACTTTGAAGATCACGTGACAGTCAATGGTAATTATTGTTTGGGAGAGCGCTAACTTCTGAAAACAAAATTAATAGACTATATTACTTATAGTTATGTATAATAATCACCTTATAACTTCTTTATTCCAGATTTGTGGTAAATTTATGTATTATTTATATATACGAGTAGGAATTTAGCAGTGCATAATTTTATGAAAGTGAAATTTTTTGGCGAATACTGTATTTTTACGCATATTCCCAGCACACGCAAATACCCCGCAGAATTTTTAGATCCTATAAAAAAAATTTGGTATAACCCGCCACGCTTATACCCCGCACTATCCCAGCACATTTGAGAAGTCATATCACGCTGAACCACTAAATGAGATGTACTTACCGTACTATATTTTCACAACTCTATCGGCAATCCTGCGAATCCCGGTCCCAAATTAGTTTTCGTGAGTTATCTATTACTATTTAGTCAATCAGTTCATAAATTCAGCGTAATTTCAAAAATAAAAACAAATTATGGCAGGTAGATAAAGATTACTCCCAATGTATTACCTGCAGCGCAACTAACAGGAATTAAACTAAAACTATCGAAGGACTTTGGATGCAAGCCAAACGTAAACTCCGGTATCAGAGTGGTTCAAGTCCAGCTCTGTTTGCATGCTGCTTGTCGGCATTTCAGTGGTGCCAACAGTCACAAGTAGAATGTTTTCGGTAGCTATTCAATGCTGTGTGACAATAAGGGCCCTACAATATTTAGTATTTAATGAATGGTTATCGGACAATATGTGTCACTTGTCTATCAGTATCAATAAATAACATAATAATATTATTATAATTAACATACTTTCATGTACTATCTGGTTACTTCCCCTCATTAGTCATTTGCGTGGGAAAAAAAATTTGGGACCGGGATTCGTAGGATGTCCACTCTATCAATACCATGTACTCAAAAATATATCTTATTGCTTAAAAAAGTCATTGTTTATTTTAATTTAAAAAAACATTATAAATAACTAGATTGTGCCGGGGCGCCGTGGAGCCTGCGGCGCCCACTTTTTTTAGGGCGCCTACGGCGCCAACATTTTTCAAAAGCCCAACTAACTTGTCCTTTTCTGATAAATACGAAATATTAAACATTCTGAAATGTACGCAAAGTATTTTATAATAGGGGTTGTATTTTGCGCACCGATGCACACCAAACAATGACGTCATCATATTAAATATTTTTACAGCGCTCATTAACACACGATTTTTCAACTAAACTAACTGCCGTAGACTGTCGTACATCGGTCCTCAGCGTTCCAGATCCAGTGACTTGGACTATTATTATAGACTATTATAAATTTGGTATTTTAATCGATTAGCTTAACGTAAACAAGTGTGCACTATTTTTTTCCGGTGCACTGTGCTACAGTCGTTATAAGGCATTTCATTGACGACATGATTGACAGTTGGTTCCAAACCGGTTTAAACTGGACTATTCGATTCCGGGGTTAACCTGGGAGACACGAATAATAGAAATACAATTTAATAATAGTTGCTACTAAGATACTTAATGCCAAAAGCGCAAATCCTATTGTAAAATTGGGATACTTAATATCAAACGATTACAGGTAGATAGTGAACAAACTTACCAGAAGTTATGCAGAATCTAATTTTATAATTTGTGTTTTGCAAGTAATAGTGCCTTTGATGCATTATTCAGTAAAAAAAAAAAAAAAATCAGATACCTCGCCCAGGGGGCTTCGGGGTTTGTAAAATCTGGTATAACCAGTGGGAATATGCGTGAAAATACGGTAATAATAAAGATAATAATAAATTGATAATTTAAATAGCGTATCCCAGCATGGGACCGGGCTCGCAGCGATTTTCACGGAAATGATAACAAACATATAATAATTAAATAACTATTCGTATCAAAATAACCTCTTTAAATGACAGTACTTTACACATAAGTCACGTTAATCATTAAAAGAAATGTTGGCGACCACCAGAAAACACGTCACGTACGATCGTAGGTTGGGAAGCCAGGACGTAGCCCCTTGTTAAAAATCCATGACTCTACTGTGAAGGTAGACATTAAAGAACCAATTATAATTATCGTTACAAAATCATTTTCATTTCCTAAAGCTAAAGCAGCGGTTCATAAACTGTGGGTCACAAACCACAAGTAAGGCTGTTTTCTGAGGGTCACCAACAGTCGACTACAAGAATGTTCACCATAAAGAAAATTTGCTCTATTTAGTAAAAAATATTATTGAAAATGACTTATTTAAATGTCATGGGGTCGCAAGTCACATGACTTTTATAAAAGGGTCGTGACCCAAAATAGGTTGGGAACCACTGTCCTAAGCAATTATGGTCTTACTGTAAACCGAGTTTAATTCATGTTATAATTGTATTTCTGCAAGGAAATTTCCCGTATCTATTTTTAAGATCCAGATGTTTCAGTTTTGAAAGGCATTTTCACAAGTGAGGTTTCACACATACTAAAAACATTGTCTTTACATTTAAGGTAACTATGATTAGAGATAAATATTCAATTTCTATAAGCTGCAAATGATTAACCATGAAATACTTGCTCAAAATCCATATTAGAATATATAATATTAGCTGTTTAATATTCATATTTAATTTAAATTACATTACTGTTCTGTTCTGGTTGCTGTGTGTATTAGTAAAGTTATTCCTATGTGTAGTAGTAGTAGATATTCTCACAGATTCACAAATCATCTCCCTGAAAATGCACTCTGTTGGTTACCATTTTTTTAAAATATAAAGCATTTTTTCCCCTGCAGCTCTTTTTATCTCTATGTGTTGTAGATTTTAATAAAGGTTTCACTGTGCTTCGAGTGAGTAAAAATTTCTTAGAAGCTAAATATATGTCAGAGGACGTTATCTAGGGCAACTGATATACTCATGGAAGTTTAATTAATGGGATGGATACACAAACTACCAGGGCCATTTGAGTGGTTAACAGCATAGATAGGCTACACACACTACTACTACCAGGACAATTTTAATGGTTGATATAATGAGTAACTATTGCTTTACGGCAGCCTATTTGTAGGCCTTTGACACATAATGTATATTCGTAGGCAACTTCTCAACTTCAAATATTAACCAGGTAACCAATTGTGCATTAAAGCTAAAGAATTTGATTTAATTTCCTCACTTCGTATTCGATTATGTTTTGTATCTTAAAGTCATTGTCCAGTGTTTCGTGTCTCTAAAAGCTTTATTTTAGTAAATGTCGTATAAAATACACATCGTATCATTTAAGCTTTTTTTTTTAAAAATGTATTTATTGTTCTCATTTTCTTATTTGGCAGTGGCTATTGAGACGCTAGCGTCTTAATAGCCCACAGGCTATTGAGACGCAAACAAAATAATAAGCCAATGAAAATTAAGTATTTAAGGTTGGCCTATTTAGGGGTCGTCCTTGACTGATAACATGCGTCAAGTGGGGTAAGGGAGTGGGTTATGCCTTTGTGACGATGTGTGAAAGTGTGTTAAATATGATGTCACGTGTAAATACGCAACTTTAAATACAATTTCTACAAAAATATTATATTGCCTTACAGTAAATACATATTTAAATGTAACAGTGTGTTTTTCATGTGGAATTTATTGAAAAAATACAATTGAAGTAATAGAAAGTTCTAATTTTATTGTCTTCAACAATGCATGAAGGGGCCGTCCATGCATGACGTCACGCGCCTGTGGGTGGGGGCCGAGAAGGGTAACGCATGAGTGAGGATGTAAGACAAGGGGGTGTGGCGACGTTTAAGAAATCAAAATGTGCTACTTTAGATAAAAGTTCCACTTGATTGCTCACAATTTATTTAGTTACATTTTCAATGGCTTCACGCGTGTTAACGATATTTGACTTAGAGTGAAGACTTGAACTAAATACATATGAAATATTTCTATGACAAAAATGTTAATTAAAACGTGGTAATTTGGGGGGGGGGGATCAGAGCTTTGTGCCGTCATATTGTGGAGAGGGGGGTCTACGTTTTGTGACAATGGGGAAAGGGGGGTAAAAATCGCATGGCGTCATTCATGGACGGCGAAAAAACTTATAAAATATAAAGATATAAGCAGTGAAATCGCCATCCCGTTATGTTTATATAACTTAACGGCTGAAACACTGGGCGAAAGAGAAACATCTTCTAATTTCAAGAAATGGAAATATAAATCAGACGGATATATTTTAGCAATGTGTGAACGTTTCCGTTTGGTCTGAATTTAAAAGTTCAGAATTTCGTTTGCATTTAAATATAATTTATAAAACATTATTGCATATCAGTCTTGACTCAATCAGTCAGTTACAAATGCCGTTAGAGTCTGCGCGGTTTACGCTACTAGGCTTGGTATTATGCAAATTATATTTGTTGTGCGTAAGTACCCATTCAGTGGAGACACCCCTCCCCCTTCCTCCGTACGCAAAATCGTTTTCCCGTTGTGGCTTTCACTGTTACTTTAGATACTTTAACTTCCTCCTTTTTCCTATATTCTGTGTCCTTCTTTGTTTTGTTTTTCCTTTCTTTTCATTTTTTATCATATAATATGTTTTAAGATTTATGTAAGTAATTATTTATGTTATTGTACTGATGAAGTAGTGTTGTTTTAGTCCCAGGTCCTATTTTAGTTTTAGTTTTTATTTCGTTTTTTCTGTAATAATTTTAGTTTTAGTCTAGTTTTAGTTTTGAGCTCAATTTTAGTTTTCGTTTTAGTTTTCGTCGACTAAAACTAAAACACCTGAGTTTTAGTTTTCGTCTTATTCATTTTAGTTTCACTTTTAGTTTTAGTCTTGTAAACACCAATAACTAATAACATTGTTCATGATCAATTGTTGAAACAAATTGAAGCATAATAATAGTAGTCACAGAGATGACAGCTCAGTGTACTGAGACTGAGTCCATTCACTCCATTGTCAATTTATAAGTCACACTATCACATTGTGTTATGTGCCAATGCCATGACTCAATTTTTGACTATGTTGTAGACTAGCAGACTTGCAGTGCATGTACAAAAAAACAGCAACAACTAAAAACGTAATAATAATAAGAAACCAAAAACGTAAGTCAGAATTAAAACAAATGTATTCATTCTAAGACCTAGAACTCTGAACTAACTAAATTAAGTAACAACAGTACACTTGAAGAGTGAAGACTAAGCGTCAAAACAAATGACTGTTCAGCTTGAGAAAGACCCGTTTTTCTAGACTCCGATTAGTTCTGTTTCTTTTCCCAGTAGTCAAATCACCACAAAGAGAACACATTCTCTCCACGTAAGCCTCCGAAGCTGGTGCAGTCAATATATCTAATGCCAATGGTGCAAGCAACGGAAAAGTTTTTTGAACGTTCTGTGATTGCCAGTAGCTTAAACCATTGCCATCCTCACTGATTGCTGTGGCAGCTTCTTGATAGTGCAACAAATAATCTTCCAGTTCGTCTTCAGGCCCACGAACTGCAGATATAATATTAGTGATGGGTGGGGTGTTCGCAATGTGTTGCGTCAGGGATTTGAAGCGCTTGAGAGGAGGTCCAGATGTAGTCAGGGCTGTTGAACCAACGCTATCAGGAGACGCAGTTGCAGTCATATTTCGGTTAGGAATAGGCTGACCAGCAGTTGAAATCACTTGACCAAGCTGTGCACTTACTGCGGCTGCTGCTGCTGAAGCAGTTTCTTCTCGTAACAAAAACTGTTTTGCTGCATTTAGAAGATGCCCTTTTCCTGAAATGAACAGTGCTGACACAGTGGTAGGATCAAGCAGGCAAGCTGCAGAAGGTATAGGTTAAAAAAATATCAGAATCTGGTTCCAACGCAAACTCAAATCGTCGCCTCAAGCCATCCAAAAAGGTGACTGCTAGCTCTTTTAGTGATGCGTCCAGAGCTTGATCAGACTGTGCCTCAAGACGATGATATTCTATGTCCATAAGTTCTGGAATTACTGATGACATAACAACTTTATCGCCTTCGAGTAAACGTGTATGTTCGGCAAATGGTTGCAGAAGCTTCAGTAACTGATCTATTTTTTGCCATTTACTTGAAAGAAGAGTGTCCTATTCCATTTCTTCCGCTACTGCATTCACACTAACCTTCAGTTCAATTACTCGCTGCAGTAGAAGGAATGTGCTTGACCATCTTGTGGGACAATCTGCAATAAGAGTTTTCTTGCTCTTCAACACTAGCTTTTGGGTTGCAACAGATGATTTTCTAAACTTTTCTACCATATGCCTTGCTGAATCAAGTATCGGTTTTATGGCAGCACACTTTGACATCTCATTAACAACTAGCTGCATAGATTGAAGCATATATGTGTTTCAATTTCAAATAGTGACCATCAACAGTCGTTTCTGTCCTTGCATCCTCATAGTCTTTATCTTCATTAATATTGTCAACCTCATCATCCTCTTCCTCATCAGAATCAGAATCTGTGCCAGTGGCAGTTTCGCATCTATCAACAAACATGGTTTTAAAAGCTTTTATCATGTTAGCGCCATTGTCCGTAATAACTAGCATGACTTGGCTAGTTTTTATACCCCATTTTTCGAAGCAATCGCTAACTTTAGCAGCAATCTTTTCACCTGTATGAGGATGAATAACAGTAAACACATTCAGTGTTAAATGTTCACCTTGCTGTATAATTGGATTAAACAAACAAGCCGAAACACCAAGGAACGCTGCCGTAAGGCCCCTTTTTGACCAAATATCCAAGCAAAGGGTAAGACGCCGGGCATGTTGTATATTCTCTTTAACCTTCTTTTCGAGTTCTTCACACGCCGATTTTAAAGCCGTTTGTATAGCTGTACGGCTTGGTACTTGAAACTTGGGATCCATTGCCTGGCAGAACTCTCTGAATGCCTCATGCTCGACCTGTACATGTAAATTGCATTCTTTCATTATTGTAATTATTTTACAATTTACATTTTATAGTTGCATATTAATTATTATGTACCAATATACAGCCATTTTTATTTATTCTTATATTAATTCAATGAAATGAATAACATTTAACAGTTTTGCTATTTTAGCTGCAATGTGTACAAATTGTAACTGTTTTAAGTACGCCAACAATTATTTTTCTTAAGCCAAGCCCTGTCCTGTCCCATAATAAAATTAGTGATACTGCTGCCCATATTAATACACATAAAATTATAATGAAAAAGTTTTGTTTTACAATTTAATGTTCGTAAGGTTATGATACTACATGAATGATATGTCACATGTGTCTTTGTGTGACTTTTTGTTTATAGGTTCAAAGAAGTAGTAGTAGTTATTAATAAGAAATAAATAAAGCATGATTACTTACCAACGACGTGGAAACACCAGTTTTCGCTATGAATCGTGTCAGAGCTTGCATTCTGGAAATATTTTCAACAGACTGTGCAGAATATTTGTGTTTATTAAGTTTATTACCAAACATGTCGGTAATTTTCCTTGAGGCAGAAGAGTTGGCAGCTGGCAACTTTGTTGACTTACTGGGTGCTGCTGCTACTTTAGTCTTCTCTTTCTCTTCCATGGCATCATTTTCTTTCTTGTGGCAAGCTTTTAAATGCCGTTTTAGATTTGTAGGATTCCTTCCCACGAGCAGTCTTTCACATTTCTTACCGTCGTTAATAACCAAACATTCACTTTTGTTTAAATNTATTAGAGTGCAGCCTTACACTAAAAATATTTAAATGACAAAAAATAAAATTGATTTGAAACCTTGTCATTTTTAAAAAGAAAATACGGCTTTTATGGGGGGGGAGGGGCTTTGTGATGTCACATTGAAGAAGGGGTATAAATTTTTGTGACAACGTGTGACCAGGGAGCAGGGGGTGAAAAATCAGCCAAAATCGCATGACGTCGTTTAAGGACGGCCACTTAAATCAATCGTATGATGGTTTTATAAATAAATAAACATTAATAAATAATTGTAATTGAAACAAAGTACAGTTTAAAAGTAAAAGGTGGGGAGGGGAATATGTTAACCATTCCACGCTATATTTATGTAAGCATTAATAAAAGAGGCCGCATAAGATGATATGCATATTTGTAGACATTTTTAAAAATACAAGATTCATTTTAAAGGCCACAAGAAAGTTATTGAGACAAAACATATTCCAAATTTACAGCCAAAAATCATTGCAAATTAATATGCTTTTTTTTTTAATTTATAAATATATGCTTATTTTATAAACAAAGAAATTGTATACATTAGTATGTATATATATATTTATAAATGTACTTATCTAACTTTCATACAACAGAAAGCGTGTATTATTATTATGCTATGAAAATTTAAACTATTTGTAATATCTTGTTCTATGGACAATATTGCAAGATTTTGTAGTCTAAAATCCCTCATTGTGGAACGATGATAATTTTTGTATTAACTTCAGTTTGGAGGAACTCCATTCTAACTATATACAGTTATAGTAATTGTTGAAAACTTTCTTAGCAAAAGTATAATATTTGGTAAAGAATTTTCCAATCTATACTGTTGAATATAGTTTAATAGATCAAGGAGGCATTTCATAATGCCTCTTCTTGTAGTGTAGGTAAAGCCAGGGCTGGTCTTAAGCCACTGCCACCTTTGCAGCCGCATTGGGTTCGCGCTTTCATAGACACCACCTATCTTAATTTTTTACATATTATCCTTAATAAAGACCTTATCCTTACCCGAATTAGGCCCAGCGCATTCCTTTTCCCATACTAAGTTGCATAAGGCCCCGCAATTGCTAAGCCGTGTTCTTGTTGTTGTTGTTGAGCTTCTCGTCCATGAGGGACATCCACCGTGGACATCCACCGAGGACTTCCACCGAGGACATCCACCGATCATTGTCGGCGTCTGCACTTCCTCCTAGGACATAGGCCACCTACAAGAGACCTCCAGGCACTCTATCATGGGCCATTTTCTCCAGGATCTTCCATTCATGGCCAATTCTCTTGATGTCTGCCTCCAATTCTCGGCGCCAAGTGTTTCTTGAACGGTCTCTTTCCCGTTTACCCTGTGGGTTCCATTTCAGGGTTTGCCTTGTTGTATTAGAAGCAGGTTTCCTAAGTGTATGACCGATCCATCCCCACCGCTTTTGTAGAATCTCTTCCTCAATTGGCTTCTGTTTTGACTTGTCCACTGCCACAGTTCCCGGTTGCTGATTTTGTTCGGCTAGTGAGTTCTGAGAATCTTTCTGTGTACTGCCATAAAAACCTGGAACCTTTTCTTTCAATATTTAACTGTTCTTTATCAATGATAATGATAACAAAGAAATTAATTTGAT
>MUZC01004489.1:444138-457371 GCA_002072015.1 Radix auricularia | reverse complement strand
GGGGGGGTTGGGTGGTGGCTTTGTTTACAGTAAGTGGAGGGGTTGGGGTGGTGGCTTTGTTTACAGGAAGTAGATGGGGGGTTGGGTGGTGGCTCTGTTTACAGGAAGTAGATGGGGTGGGAGTGTAATTTTATGTCAACTCATATAAAGATACCTGACCTCCGTAAGTATCGAGACGACATCATTAGGTCAATATCTAGGTCAGCAGACCTGATAACCTCTCTTTTAACCAACACTGTGTGACCTAACAACACCATTCGACCCGTTCATGTCGCTCACATCCACTGTGGTAACACTGACAGGGTAATGACTTGGTAACACTGACAGGGTAATGACTTGGTAACACTGACAGGGTAATGACTTGGTAACACTGACAGGATAATGACTTGGTAACACTGACAGGGTAATGACTTGGTAACACTGATTTCAAATATTTAGATCACCTGAAGCTGCAGACTGTGGATTACATGCAGATAGACGGAGGTAGATCAACCCGTGGACTGGACTGGATGTATATTTTAGACTTGGAGGCTTGTCCCAGGTGAGTGTTCTCTGTGTCGGTCGATGATTGAACGGACAAAAATCCAAAGAGGCATTGATCGACGGTCGATTGGACATTCTATTTGTTCACCCCTGGAACTGACGTCTGCCAGGCTACGGGATGTAGGTCAGGTGATGTAGGTCAGGCGATGTAGGTCAGCTGATATAGGTCAGTTGATGTAGGTCAGGCGATGTAGGTCAGGTGAGCTCACACACACCTTACCCCACCCCGAAACCACGTGAGGATTGTAGCTCAGAGGCGTGCCCACGTACTTCTTACCCACCCCTTTCATTTACCCTTAATTTAAATAACTTTAGGGACAACCATTGGCCCTTTTCCTTTTCTGTTTGCATTGTCTTCACACTCCTTGTGGCTAAGATCTCCCCATTAACTACAAGACTTGTGTGTACACTAGTAATAGTCGGTGTTAAATGTAACACTGGCATACACCACTGCCAGCAGATCTTGTACCACATGGACAGATCGTGTACCACATGGACAGATCGTGTACCACATTGACAGAAAGTGTACCACATTGACAGTTAGTGTATCACATGGACAGATAGTGTATCACATGGACAGATAGTGTACCACATTGACAGATAGTGTACCACATGGACAGATAGTGTACCACATTGACAGATAGTGTATCACATTGACAGTTAGTGTACCACATTGACAGATAGTGTACCACATTGACAGATAGTGTACCACATTGACAGATTGTGTACCACATTGACAGATACTGTACGACATTGACAGATACTGTATCACATTGACAGTGTACAATATTGACATATAGTGTACCATATTGACAGATAGTGTACCACATTGACAGATAGTATACCACAATGACAGATAGTGTACCATATTGACAGATAGTGTACCATATTGACAGATAGTGTACCACATTGACGGATAGTGTACCACATTGACAGATAGTGTACCACATTGACAGGTAGTGTACAATATTGACAGATAGTGTACCACATTGACAGATAGTGTACCACAATGACAGATAGTGTACCACAATGACAGATAGTGTACAACATTGACAGATAGTGTACCACATTGACAGATAGTGTACTACATTAACATATGTTTAACCAGATAGTATAGTCAGGTATTATAATACATTGTGCAACATAAAGGCAGACCACTATCCACTTCCACCCCCCCCACGCTGGGAGGCAATTATCACTAAAATAATAGAAAATAGAAGGCCAGGCACGACCATACGTCTATTAGAGATAAAAGAGGTTAATAAGGTTGGCAGATATATAAGATTGACCTCTCTGCCACACATCACTCGACTAACACAAAGAGCATAGCAGTCAATTTTCCACATTATTATAGTCGTATTCAGCAAATGGCCGCATTGGTGGATAAATAATGAAACATCTGATTAAAATGTGAGCCCATAGAACGTTATCGTCAACGATTGACGGCTAGCTAAGTGGAGCAATGGTTTGTTTACATCTGTTACCAAGAGTTACGGATGGCCTTCATTTAGTGGTGCTCTCCCCTTGAGTAGCGATGTCTGGTAATGGTGAAATCGCTCAAAATATTGCAGCAGATTTTCGTGCTTGAGTGGAGAACATGGGTAATACAAGAAATTTCGTTGATTGTAGTTAGGATATACATTAGGGCTCATGAAAATATGTCAAATTATTTTTTATTTTTTAAAATTTTTCCTTTATGAAATTATTTTTCAAAATTTTTACATTTTGGTATAGGGAACCATCTACAAAAGAATTAAAATAAGAAAGCAGCAAGATTTATTACTGCAGAATGTTAAAGATTGACAAGAGTGAAATATTTAGTCAAGTATGAATATACAAAAATACTAATTCCCATTACCGTCTGTAAGTCGGGCATATAATGGGTTGCCTCATCAAACTAAGAAAACTGAAACGCTATGAGCATTTAAAATAATATATAAATTGCAAGACTAGACAATAACGATGGATAAGCGTAGGACGCAATAATAGGTATAAAAGGTGCGTATCGTCTGTAATGAAGATAAGATAAGATACGAATAATAATCATTATTATAGACTATTGTCAACGGAATTGAATAATAAGTTAAAAGATATGTGAAATGAGATTATGTACTTTTTAAAGATAAAGATGTTTAAAATGCAAAATTTAATAGTCCAAGGTTTGGCCACGTCACTTCTTACATTATTATAATGTTTGTTAGGCCAACTTGTACCTAACTCACCGCTGGTCTGACGAGCGGTGGCTGCGGCTTCGCGGAACAATGACAAAACTCAATCTGATTGGCTGGGTTAACCACTCTATTAATAGCATGGGTTTCCCAGCTATAATATGACTAGTGTCACAAGGCTGTGCAATCATTTCTGCTAAGGTAAACACAAACGCATGGACGACGTAGTGAAGACGTTTTAACCAGTTTTTTGAAGTTGCACGGGTTTCACGTGTATTTTCTGAGTACCTCTTTTTACTGCACGAAGCATTAAACTTTTAGAGCACTGTCGATAAGAACATTATTAACAGAAACAGGTATGAAATTGGCATGAATAGGATTATACACAGCTTTTGTTTTGGCGTTCGTGTTAGTGAGTGCTTATGTTAATACCATTTCCTGATTGTGTTGTGTTTTTATATTTATTCAATGCTTTTGTGCTGCGTACATATGATTATCAATCAGAATATTCTTGCGAAAAAGAAGAGTTCGTGGTAAAGTTACAGTTAACATTTAACAAACTAAATACTTTTTGTTGTTGTTGTTATTTGTGATCAAGGTATAATGACTAATGTCTAGATATTTAATATACAATTGAAGAGCAAATATTATTTGTGTCCACTTAGTGCCAAGAAAAGCGTGTTGAACTTAGTGTGTTGTACTTAGCGTGTTGTTTTTAGTGTGTTGTACTTAGTGTCTTGTACTTAGTGTCTTGGGCTTAGTGTCTTGGGCTTAGTGTCTTGGGCTTAGTGTCTTGGGCTTAGTGTCTTGGGCTTAGTGTGTTGGGCTTAAGTGTCTTGGACTTAGTGTTGGTTGGTGTTTTTTTCCTCCAGTTAATTAAGTATTCGAAATTGATTTTCCGCAAATGATAAATAATTGACATGAAATCAATCGATTTCAGATACCATCCCGTGACGATGATCAACAATCTCCTTCAGCCCCCAACGGCCAACCATCCTGGGGTCAGACCCCATGACCTCACACAACCGGTTGTCATCAACCTGTTCTCTCCAACCCCCGACCTAAACCCAGTGAAATCTGACGCTCCCCAACACTTTGTGCTGGACAACTCGGCAGATGTCTCCGCTGACACGAGCTGTTGGCAGTTTCCGGTGTCATTTGACGGGGTAGACAACTCCTTCCTGACCAACAGTTGTCAATACAACATCTCGCCCCACACGGGCGGCGGTGACGCCAATAGTGATCTGGTTCCCGACTTCACAGGTCAAACTTACCAAGTTGATTTCGGGGATGACAACATAAGTGATGGCAGCCACATCAACCAGTCAGTGGTATCCTACGACAACCCGAGCGCCAACCCACTTGGGACGATGCGCGAGCAAACACGGGAGGTTGAGTTGATCAACTCCGAGGCAGGAGCGAGTGGCCAGGTGCTATTCCGTTATGATGAACATGAAGAGAAAATCATTACTGCCACACTGAAGTCAGTTCAGAGCGGCTCTCTGACGCCCTTGATTAAAGAAGAACTAAGATGCACTATTCAGAGTCGGAGACTCGCGGAAGGAAAAGGGGAGCTGAAAGTAGAGTTTAAGAGCCCACCCAGGAAAAAAGATGTAAGTCAAATATTAATAGTTGACACGCCATTGATTAGGTTGGGGGGGATATACAACATATGGGATTTAGCCAAAGTGGGACTCTTTAATTGGGACTTTAATTTTATATAGTGGTTTTGAACTTTAGTGGATATTGACCTGAAGGGGGATTTTGAGTTTAGCATGGATTTTGTTGGGGCTTGACCTCTGGTGGGACGTGACCATTGGGGACTTTGTTGGGGCTTGATCTCTGGTGGGACGTGGTTGGGGCTTGACCACTTACTCCTTAAATCAGGTCTTTGCAACAAAATAGTTTTCTTTTCAAATCACCCACTTGTAAATGTCAAAATACAACTCAACGACATGCATAATAAATAACGTTTTAAGCTTATTTAACGCCTTTCTTATTAGTGTCATTCAATCTAACGTTTTGAATGTGCTGACAAGCCGCCGTAACTCTTAATATCCCATTTGAACAAGTCATAGCTTACCACTTTGTGCCCCACAAAACTGCCTTAAATCCACGCTTAGACCTCAGACTGCCAGTCTTTTATCTAGACCTACAAAGCCACTACTCGCTGTAGACGCCGGTCTGTTGAACATTGATTTCTGCTCTACAGTCTTCAACGTCCGCAGCTCTCCAAATCGGTTTCACGTGTGATCCATCAAGTACGGTAATCGTTGCGGCTAAGATGTAGACAATATTTATAACGACTCTAGAAGCGTTAGATCGAATATCTAGACCAGGCATAACGTACTCCTCAAAAAAAAAAAAATATTTCCCTTAATAAAGCGAACTGAGGTCAATACTACATAGTTCTTCAATGTTTTATACACAGCTCTGCTTGTGACTTGTGTGACGTAATCTTTATCTAAAATCACATCTTAAAAAACACAGGGTTGAACATAAAATTTTATGTCGATTTCAACGACATTTTGTAGTTCACCCTGAAACACATCCTGGAAGATCGGAGAAGTTTTTGTCGTTATGTGAAGGGCAGGGGTTTTCGCTAGAGGTTTCTTTTTAATGGGATCGCAATGAACCCATCTTCTCCAAACCATCACTCGCTCTTGACCTCTATGACCCCATCTCCTCAATGACCTCTATGACCCGATCTCCTCAATGACCTCTTTGACCCCATCTCCTCAATGACCTCTATGATTCCTATCTTCCTCAATGACCTCTAGGACCCCATCTCCTTAATGACCTCTTTGACCCCATCTCCTCAATGACCTCTTTGACCCCATCTCCTCAATGACCTCTATGATTCCTATCTTCCTCAATGACCTCTTTGACCCCATCTCCTCAATGACCTCTTTGACCCCATCTCCTCAATGACCTCTTTGACCCCATCTCCTCAATGACCTCTTTGACCATACCTTATCGGTATCCTCGCTCTTATTCATTGCCTCACCTCTCGATGACTATGACCCCACCTCCCGCATGATTCCTTTGCTGACCTTTACCTTATTTGTCCAGATGACAGAGGATGAAAGAAAGAGGGCCGTCAAGAGAAGACAACAGAACAGAGAAGCTGCCCAAAGGTTTCGACAAAAGCAGAAGGATACCTCGGATTACCTTACAGGGGTAAGTTCAAGGTCAACTATGGCGTCAACTTTCTGCCTACACACCAAACTACCAGATCACTACACGTCGCATCACACTGTGCAAACATTTACTTTTACACAACCAGTATACGTTGTAAATAGTGGGATGAAACTATAGTAAGATGTGTTGTGAACTATGGGAAGATGTGCTATGAACTATGGGAAGATGTGCTATGAACTATGGGAAGATGTGCTGTGAACTATGGGAAGATGTGCTGTGAACTATGGGAAGATGTGCTGTGAACTATGGGAAGATGTGCTGTGAACTATGGGAATATGTGCTGTTATCTATGGGAAGATATTTGGTGACTTATGGGAAGATGTTTGGGGACTTATGGGAAGATGTGTGGGGAATTATTGGAAGATGTCTGGTGACCTATGGCGAGATGTGTGGTGACCTATGGGAAGATGTGTGGTGACAAATGGAAAGATGTGTGGTGAGTTATGGGAAGATGTGTGGGGAATTATTGGAAGATGTGTGGTGAACTATGCGGAGGTGTGCTGTGAACCATGGCGAGGTGTGCTGTGAACCATGGGGAGGTGTGCTGTGAACCATGCGGAGGTGTGCTGTGAACCATGGCGAGCTGTGCTGTGAACCATGGGGAGGTGTGCTGTGAACCATGGCGAGGTGTGCTGTGAACCATGGGGAGGTGTGCTGTGAACCATGGCGAGGTGTGCTGTGAACTATGGCGAGGTGTGCTGTGAACTATGGCGAGGTGTGCTGTGAACTATGGCGAAGTGTTGAGTATGAATGTGCTGGGACGTATGCCTGATAACATCCTATAATGATATCAAACACAATGGAAAACTTCGGCCCTGAAAAAAGGAGATCAACGATTTTTTCTTTAAATCTTTAAGTTTGCATTATTTGTTTTGGTGGGGGTGGGAGGGGGAGGGAAGTTGCTGCCTGGGTACACGACCTGTACATTTAGGGCGTCCATTCTTAATATGTACATTGCTCACATCACTGCTTGGGGCTAAAATTTTCAAGGCTGTATCATAGTATTACTGACCCGCCAAATCATGGACCGCTGGTGCAGTTCAATCACTTACACATACAGAAGTAGTTGCGATGATTATAAAGACGCATTGTCAAATAGATTATTGTTTATCATTGGCTCCGACTCGGATAATAAAAACCGTCAGCGTTAGTTATAAAATGTTTAATGAGCCGTGTGGTGACTCATAGATGAATGTATTACGTAAACCAAAAGAGCGCTCCATTCAAACAAATATCTAAAACTAAGCTCATGAGAATGGTAGCCAGTGTGGTCAGTGCTCTGAGACCCTTGCTGTCAAAAGGAGTGACCAAAATATGGACAAGTTCCGTTCAAAGAGTGACCCATAAAACTTTCGAGTTAACTTCCTTCATCTAAGTTACTGCAACGGTTTGATAGGGGAGGTGTTGACACGCTTGGCTGGTGACCTAGGAATGTTGACTAGCGTTGATACAATATCTGTGACATCCTTGTGTAATGACGTATATATACTTGTACCAACATATGAATGTTATATAGTTGTACCAACATATGAATGTTATATAGTTGTACCAACATATGAACGGTATATACTTGTACCAACATATGAATGGGATATACTTGTACCAACATATGCACTGCATACACCTGTGCTATATTTGTGCTTTTCACTGTGAACTAACATTTGTACATCTGTTACACAATATGCACAGCATAAATATGTACAAACATACGCACTGTTCACACACTTGTACCAACAAAATGTACAAATTTCAAACATGTACAAAACATGGAAACATTGTCTGAACGTACGACCAGCCCACCAAGGTCTCCTCGATTCTATATAGCGGGGCTAGGCTGCAATACCGTCAGTTCGCGTCCCTGTTATGATCTTGTCTGTTGAAGGAAGAACGGGCGTATTCGTGTTTATTTCAGTCAACAGACCACTGATCTGTTCGCATGTACCCCTTAGAAGAAAACGTGGCGACGATAGTTAAATTTGGCTATATTGCTTTGTTTGAGGACCACCGTAGATTCGATTGTTTTTTTGAAAGGCGTCACATCCCTGACGGACATAGAGCCGGATGTAGACAAGCCATGGGATGAAAGATTTAATGCTGTCACTTAAACTTTGAACCTTGGGTGTGTCTTAGTATGATGCTTGCTCCACACCCGGGCTCCCCCGGGCGGGTAGAAGTTGTACTTTGAAGTTGAGACAGAGTGGTAATATACCTCTCAATGTTTTGTTTGACGGTTGACCTATTTAGAACTTGAACAAATACAATAAAATCATATTTTCTTTCAACAGAAAATCCGTCGCCTGGAAACAGCATCCAACAACCTGATCGCTGACTTGAAGAGATTGAAGGAGGAAAGAGATGAACTTCAGGAGATGCTAAAGAACCATTTGTTGGTTTGTACTAGTCACGTGGACACCATCATTAACGTGAACCCACAGCTTGAAGAGTTCCTACACGATCTCCACAACAAGCCGACCCAGTCAGCCATTGTTACGACGTCACAGTGCACCGACTCCGGCGACTCTTCCTGCGAGTCTGTGTTTTTCTTGGAGGACGATTCTCAAATTACCAAAGACGATACCCATAGCTATGACAGTATTATCATTGATCAAAGCCAGCTGTGTTTTGAAGGCAGCATGATGGAAGATCTGAACGCCCCCATAGACGTGTTTTACGAGGAAGTCGTGGAGGATGAGTCTCAGTACTCGGCAGATCACTCCAGCAGGTTAGACTCCTCCTCAAGTCGTGGCGCTGCCTCTTCTCACGGCTCATATTCGCCTGCCAAGATTTGCTTGAGTGATTCTACCAGCAGCTTCCAGTCTGAGTCCTCAAGGACACACACGAACTCGTCGTCCTCTGACCAGCTGGACGCTGTTTACATGGAGGAGGACTTCTTCTTGTCTGAAGATTGTTTACCTTGACCTTGATTTTGTTGACCTTGACCTGAAGGCTATTCCCGAGAGCCAAACATTGTTCACCTTGACCTAAAGTTGGTGGACTCGAAGGTCACTTAGCTCAAGTTAGTTACTGGATGTCATGACATGTCATAGGATCGTTTTTATACAGCCTGTTAAAGTAACTAACGAGACAAACATGATTTGCTTGTACCATGGTGTTAGCTTATAAATCATAACACAACATAGGTCTACAACAGGTCGAGTAATTAAATGTATTTAAGCTGATGTGACAGAAGCTTAGCTATGAAACCAATGATGGTCTCAGTTGATGACCTGTAGAAACATGTGGTCACATTAACAATGCTGTGGAGGTCCACTAGTGACCACAAGTATTGGACAGAGAGCCATCTTGCTATAATTTGCCATGTCAATGATGCCAACCCTTCAAGATATTCCTTTGAAAGTACAGCATGAGTTGTTGCATATAATAAAATAGAAATGCTATTACTGCAAGTGGTGTATAAAATAATTATCAATAAACTATAAATCATCATTTCCTCCACACAAACATGTTCCCCAAACAGTTAAGATTTTTGCCACCTTTATGCAATACCAGTTCACCACTAATGCTTCTCTATATATAAAGAAAGAAACGTCTTTATATATGGAAACCCTCTATAAAAATTTAAACCCTATAGGAAATGACACTTTATTATCAAGAATGACTCTCATTGTATAAAGATTTGATCAAAGTTTTTTAACATTGAACTGAAGCATCAAAATGACTTAGTTGACCTATACACTGAAGTTTCAAAATGACTTAATTGACCTATACACTGAAGTTTCAAAATGACTTAGTTGACCTATACACTGAAGTTTCAAAATAACTTAGTTGACCTATACAATGAAGTATCAAAGAGAAAACAGTTGACTTGATGACTGTCATCTGTGTGGTCATTTATTTCATCTAAGACCATGACAAGTTATGACAACTGCCAGGTGTGCTAAGGCCCAATATCTGTCCTGTGGTGTTTACCTGGGATATCCCGGAGGGAAGGGTAGATAAATGTGCCAGGTAGCACGAGTATAGAAGGTTCACGGCCACGCCCACATGAACCTGTGTTATAGCCCGCAGGCACCAGTACAACCAAAAACACGTTTTTACCTGGCACAAATTTGTTAAATTACTTATTTTACGAATCTTTTATTTTACAGTTTAATTTTTTAAGACTATAACAACAAAATAAAAAAGTTGATGATGGGGTTGGGGGAGGGGTCGGTTAAATTAAAAATGTGTGTATGGGTGGGGGCGGGNTCAAAAAATAAAAAAATTGGACAGTGCCATTATTAATATTTGACAATTGATTTGACTATTAAATTATAGATTGTGAAATCATGCAAATATTATATCAAGTCAGTGCATAAATTAAAAATTATAATTTACTTGCCCGACTTGCTTTGTTTTCATACATACTTTTTAAAATATCATTTGTTGATGAATTAAATACTCTTACCACTAGAGAACAATTTTCATGTTGAAGAAATATTTTTTTTAAATGCGGCATTATATTATAACCATCACACTATTTTGTCTTAAATATAATAGTAATTGAAATTACATAAATTTTTTTCTTCTATATATTATGGCTGCAGAAATTAACGATTAATTTCTTGATTGATCGTTACAAATTTTATCGATTAATTAACGATTAAAATAATTTTAATTGATAAAAATTTTATTTAAAATTTAAGAAATTATTTATAAAATATTTTTTTCAATTTATTAAAAGATAATTAATAAACAATATAATAGCCCAGCCCAGATCACCGGATCTGCATTGCTGAGGAACATAATACAACAGTCCATAGCAGTTTTAAAAAGTTCAAAATATTTTTTCCTTGAGATGTTTGGCTTTAATCGAAATTAACGATTAATTCATGAAATTAATAGTTAATTTTCAAAAGTTAACGATTAAATTTTAATTAATCGTTACCAGATGTGGTCGAGATCTGATTATGCCTGTTGTTATAATGAATGATTCGCTAGGCATGCATGATGTTGTTTTTTTTAATGTCTGTCTGGGTCTTGGATTGGGTGACTTTTAAACTGTTTTCATACCTAGAACAGGAAGTAAACATCACGAGAAATTTTCCTTTTTAAAAACCTGATTATATGAAGTCTAGTGTGACATTCTATACCTACTGCCATTTTGTTTTATAAATAGGTGTGCAAAAAGTGAACATATTGTGTACTACACGTGAATAGATTGTGTACTAAAATTTAATATATGGTGTACTAAAAGTGAATATATGGTGTACTAAAAGTGAATATATTGTGTACTAAAAGTGAATATATGGTGTACTAAAAGTGAATATATGGTGTACTAAAAGTAAATATTTGGTGTACTAAAAGTGAATATATTGTGCAGAAACATTGCTGTTGTTTTATAATCACCCGGCTTATCATTGGAGAATTTCATGACTGTAATAAAAATGACCAACTTAATTTATAAAATTGTGGCTTTCTCTATAACTTAGAAATATTTATTATGGTTTAACATTGTTAAATAAAAATGTCTTTCATTAAATTTGCTGATAAATGTTTAATTTTTTAAAAAAATGTATTTAATGTAACTGACTAATTACATTGATATTTTCTATTTTATTTTTTGTTCAAGATGTCAGTAAATGGTCCAAGACATGTAGGCACTAGAACATTTAAAAAAAAATTAATTGGCTAGGAGATTTTATCAATAAATTTAATTAATGAAAATTTGATTTAATGATGAATTCAATGACATAACTAAATAATATTCTTTGGTTGTTGTTTTTCCCATGCTACCCTGAGGTAATATCTTAAATTTAAATGGGAAAAAATAAATAAAACTCTTTGAAAATGACGTGGAATTACTAGAAGTACTACAGCTGTTAGGATTGTTAACATGTGTTGGCGTTAGGACAGGGGAATGGGTTGTTGGCATTAGGACAGGGGAATGGGTTGTTGACGTTAGGACAGGGGAATGGGTTGGTGGCGTTAGGACAGGGGAATGGGTTGGTGGCGTTTGGACAGGGGAATGGGTTGGTGGCGTTAGTACAGGGGAATGGGTTGTTGTTAGGACAGGGGAATGGGTTGTTGACGTTAGGACAGGGGAATGGGTTGTTGACGTTAGGACAGGGAATGGGTTGTTGACGTTAGGACAGGGGAATGGGTTGTTGACGTTAGGGCAGGGGAATGGGTTGTTGGCTATAGGGCAGGGGAATGGGTTGTTGACGTTAGGACAGGGGAATAGGTTGTTGGCTATAGGGCAGGGGAATGGGTTGTTGACGTCAGGACAGGGGAATGGGTTGTTGACGTCAGGACAGGGGAATGGGTTGTTGACGTTAGGACAGGGGAATGGGTTGTTGGCTATAGGGCAGGGGAATGGGTTGTTGGCTATAGGACAGGGGAATGGGTTGTTGACGTTAGGACAGGGGAATGGGTTGTTGACGTTAGGACAGGGAATGTGTTGTTGACGTTAGGACAGGGAATGGGTTGTTGGCGTTAGGACAGGGGAATGGGTTGTTGGCGTTAGGACAGGGGAATGGGTTGTTGACGTTCAATTTTATTTTACAAACGCTCCTTCTATGAAGATCTTGAACACAAGTTTTGTTTTGTTGCATAATATAAACGGGAAGTTTGCGCACTGCTGCACACATTGTTGGTAGACTAGAGCTATACCCGCTACTGCTGCACACATTGTTGGTAGACTAGAGCTATACCCGCTACTGCTGCATTATACAGCTTGAAATTGGGGTTATTGAAATTTGTTTTTAATTTTGTTGATGTTGAAATTTGAATAAAAATTGAAAGATAATTTTTGATGGATAAAGAATAGTTATATTTAAAAAGTTCATATTGTGTATTATGTGTAATAAATAGTATTAAGTTTTTATACCATCCTGTGAGTTATTTGATTGGTTTTAATAAAAATCATTTTTGTTACATTCTGTCTATACGTTAACTGAAAATCTTTTATATTAGCTAGACATTGAACATACTTAAGAGATCCTTCTGTTATATGTCACGGAGTGTTTGTGTCATGGAGTGTTTGTGTCATGGAGTGTTTGTGTCATGGAGTGTTTGTGTCATGGAGTGTTTGTGTCACGTAGTGTTTGTGTCATGGAGTGTTTGTGTCATGGAGTGTTTGTGTCATGGAGTGTTTGTGTCATGGAGTGTTTGTGTCATGGAGTGTTTGTGTTATGTAGTGTTTATGTCATGGAGTGTTTGTGTCATGGAGTGTTTGTGTCATGGAGTGTTTGTGTCATGGAGTGTTTGTGTCATGGAGTGTTTGTGTCATGTAGTGTTTGTGTCATGGAGTGTTTGCGTCATGGAGTGTTTGCGTCATGGAGTGTTTGCGTCATGGAGTGTTTGCGTCATGGAGTGTTTG
>MUZC01004489.1:427833-439266 GCA_002072015.1 Radix auricularia | reverse complement strand
ATGGTGGGAGTGGGGTGGATGGTGGGAGTGGGGTGGATGATTGGGGTGGGGTGTTTATAGTGGGGTGTATTGTGGGAGTGTGGTGTATGGTGGGAGTGGGGTGTATGGTGGGAGTGGGGTGTATGGTGGGAGTGGGGTGTATTGTGGGAGTGGGGTGGATGGTGGGAGTGTGGTTGATGGTGGGAGTGGGGTGTTTATAGTGGGATGTATGGTAAGATTGGGGTGGATGGTGGAAGTGGGGTGGATGGTTGGAGTGGGGTGTATTGTGGGAGTGGGATGAATGGTGGGAGTGGGGTGGATTGTGGGAGTGGAGTGGATGGTGGGAGTGGGGTGTTTATGGTGGGAGTGGGGTGGATGGTGGGAGTTGGGTGGATGGTGGAAGTGGGGTGTATGGTGTGAGTGGGGTGGATGGTGGGAGTGGGGTGGATGGTGGAAGTGGGGTGTATGGTGGGATTGTGGTGGATGGTGGGAGTGGGGTGTTTATAGTTGGGTGTATTGTGGGAGTGGGGTTATGGTGGTAGTGGGGTGGGTGGTGGGAGGAGGAGGGTTACTTTCTGTTTGAGGGGTGTATGGTGGAGGGGGTGTATGGTGGGAGTGGGTGCATAGTGGGAGTGGGGTGTATGGTGGGCGTGGGGTGTATTGTGGGAGTGGGGTGGATGGTGGAAGTGGAGTGTATGGTGGGAGTGGGGTGGATGATGGGAATGGGTTGGATGGTGGGAGTGGGGTGTTTATAGTGGGTGTATGGTGGGAGTGGGGTGTATGGTGGGAGTGGGGTGTATGGTGGGAGTGGGGTGTATGAAGGGAGTGGGGTGGATGGTGGGAGTAGGGTGGATTATGGGAGTGGGGTATTTATAGTTGGGTGTATGGTGGGAGTGGGGTGGATGGTGGGAGTGGGGTGGATGATGCGAGTGGGGTGTTTATAGTGGGGTGTATGGTGGGAGTGGGGTGTATGGTGGGAGTGGGGTGTATGGTGGGAGTGGGGTGTATGGTGGGAGTGGGGTGGATGGTGGGAGTGGGGTGTATTGTTGGAGTGGGGTGGATGGTGGGAGTGTGGTTGATGGTGGGAGTGGGGTGTATGGTGGGAGTGGGGTGTATGGTGGGAGTGGGATGTATGGTGGGATTGGGGTGGATGGTGGAAGTGGGGTGTATGGTGGGAGTGGGGTGCACTATCTACCCCACCTTTCAACCAAGTGCACAAGGTATGTCTATAAATGCCATATAATGCATAGAAATAACTTATGTTGGGGGACTGGGACTCATGGATATTTGGTCCACATGTGAGAGCATTGATTGATTTATAATCCCAGAAGTATAGTTGAACTTTTCGTCACAGCTGACCTGCCTAACGTTCACTTTGACACAGTCGTAACTATCTGTTTATCAACAACTATTAACATACATTTTTTTAAGTAAAGGTTTGTGATCATTTTTGTTTGGGTCAGAGGAGCAGAAAAAGGTAAAAAAAAAAGGGGGGGGGGGCTGTTTGCTCTTTTTAAAAAAAAGTTTTTAAAGAAAATATTTAGAGATAAAAAACTTAACTCTTCATTTGTTGTGTTATTTTATTTTCTTATCTCCATTTTTTCTCTATTTGTCGCCGACCATTCAGAACTAACTTGATAGCCTTCTAATATTTAGCTTAATAAAATCAAAAAGACCCCCGTAAAATGGCCTTAATGAAAACCCCTAAAGTACCTTGTTGATATAACATCTACATCCACCTAACCTCAACAGTGGCGTCGTGAGGGGGGTGGGGGATGTGCCAACCCGGAGGACACCATCAGAGCGTTGACACAAAAGTAATTTTTTTTTTTACTGTGTTCAATTTTGTGTCAGAAAAAAAAGAAGGCACTTTTCTTTTAACTAGAAAGGAATTTAAAAAATATAGTAGGATGCGTTAAATGCGACAACTTTTAATGACAAAATATCAGCTAATAACTTGCAATAATAAAACAGTGCCAACATACAAACAACATTAAAACAAATTAGGAAAAAGAGAAAAAAAAAGTCGCAGCAGAGAGTTCTTTTAAAAAGGCTGGACATGTTTTAAAAGATATAAAGCCATTTGGACTTTGAAATACATCGACAGCATGGCCGAATCCCACCTCACTACCCATGTTTTCACTGACAGCATGGCCGAATCCCACCTCACTACCAATGTTTTCACTGACAGCATGGCCGAATCCCACCTCACTACCAATGTTTTCACTGACAGCATGGCCGAATCCCACCTCACTACCCATGTTTTGACGGACAGCATGGCATAATCCCACCTCACTATCCATGTTTTGACGGACAGCATGGCATAATCCCACCTCACTACCCATGTTTTGACGGACAGCATGGCATAATCCCACCTCACTACCCATGTTTTGACGGACAGCATGGCATAATCCCACCTCACTAACCATGTTTTCACTGACAGCATGGCCGAATCCCACCTCACTACCAATATTCCTCTAGGGTTTGTTGGTCAAAGGTATTAAAGTTCGTGGGCAAAGTTGCACAGCATCCATTTTTGTGTAATATTTTACAAAATTTGCTGCGCAGTAATTCTAAATTACAGCGCGGCATCGGTCAGATATCTGAGGGAATATAGCTCCCTACTCCCTCCACCACAGTGGGTGGGGGGAGTACGATTTTTCTGTCCTCCCCCTCCCCCCCCAAAAAAAAAAAATAATAATAATAAAAATTCAAAAGATGGGTTTTCTTTGTTGTTACTTTTTTAAGAAGAAAACTATGAATTCAAAGTCTTTGAGTTAATAGTTTGTTTTATTTATATTAATTAAAGGCGGGCAAGCATAAATATGCATATTTATATACAGGTAGGTAGTCCTCCGGTTACGATGGCCCTATCCCGACTTACGCTGTTTCATGGTTACGAACGCGCCCCCATAAAGATAAATTCCCGCGCGTTATTCCGTGTTTTTTGTTTTTTTTTTAACTTTTGTTTTTAACGAGGTAGTGAATTGTTTTCCCATGAAAATATTTCGTGTTATTACTACCTACAACTTTCGTTTGCGAATTTTTCTCATTCAAAGTTATAAATCAAGTCTTTAAAGCTGTGTAAGCCTACAATAGTTTCTTTTCAATGCTCCTTAGAGAGAGCATATCAGTCTTTGTTGTCCCATGCAAATTTTAACACATTTTAATATTCTTTTCAACTTTATAAATGATTGCTCTTTGCTGCAGTTTGATGTCATCATTGAGAGATAGATAGAGATATGCAAAATGCGATGTTACATTTGTAAAGGACTGTTTAAATTTTAGCTCATTCAAAAGCAGCAAAACGTTTAGCTTTGAGCACGTGTTTTGAGTTTCACATTGTGCTACTTGCTTTTCCTTACCCTGAGCCTGGGGCTGGACAATAACTTTTTTTAAATGTTCTGAAAATTGAACTTATTCTGAAGGTAAACAGTTTTCGAAATCACTTGAATATTCTTCTATTAACTTGGCTGCTGCCCATCGGATGGCGTCATTTCTGAGCTCAGTTAGGTTTGTAAGAAAGCCAAAGTTTCCAAATCTTTCATTGTTGGGATATTCCCATGGTATGATTTATTAACAGACCTTACAGCATCATGTCGGGCTGACCAACTTGTGTCACACAAGGCTTTGTTAAAACAGGTATCAATTTCATGTGTTTTTGAAATACCTGTCAGCGATGAGTAAACGCAACAAGCAATGTATAAAGATTTTGCAAAAGACAAAACAAATCTGACTGCAGCAGGACAAACTGCTACACTTTTCCCAACCAAATTAAGGGAATTAGCTGAGAACAGCACATAATAAGCCACACTGTATTTCCCACGAAAAATAGACCGAACTCCGATATACTTGCTACTTATATTTTCAGCGATGCCTAATTACTGTCCAAGGCATTTTCAAGGATTCATACAAACATTTGCCAATATTTATTACAGACTATAATGACATTTAAATCATTGGGGCCCCTGGCTTTAGCGCGCTCAGCTCACCCCCCCCCCACCACTTTAATCCGCTATAGGTGGAGGGTGTCACGCATCTGTGACGGTGTGTGACGAGGGGGAGTGTGTGTTTAAAAAATGTGACGTCACATAAAAAAGGCACAACTTTAAACAAAATGTCCACTTCAGTATTTTATTGTTTACATTTTATTTAATGACGATTTCAATGGCTTCGTGCCGATGACGATTTTAGAGTGCAGTCCTGCAGATACATATTGAAATGAAAAAAAAATAATTTGCGACATGCTAATTTTTTTGTTGTTGAACATACGGCTTTTTTTGGGTGGGGGTGGGGTCAAAGCTTTGTGATTTCATAGCGGAAAAAAGGGGTGGGGGTCTAAGTTTATGTGACACAGTATGACGCGGGGGGGGGGGGTAAAAATCAGCAACCTCACGTGATGTCATTTATGGACGACCCCTTAAGTCGTGAAGGGATAACACCAACCCTAGCGACGCCTCTGCCCCCCAATACCCCCAACCCCACACACACATAAAAACACACACTTTCATGGGAAAATTGACCACTCTATTGCTCCCTTTGCTATCATGAATAAATAAATTGAGTAACTCTTACAAGTCATCTAATTATAACTCAAACTATTTAAATACATACAAAATATGCCCCTGTTATGAATTTCATTCAAATTATGTCTATTAGGGTTGATTTCGACAACATTTTAAATATCTTCGATGTCAACCTCTTCCAAGACAACAACTTACCTTCCCATCATGCTAACAATCAAACCAACATATTCTAATACACAATAGTTCAAATTATTCTACAGCCACTTCCAAGACAACAACTGACCTTCCCATCATGGTGTCAATCAAACCAACATATTCGAATACATAATGGTTCAAATTATTCTACAGCCACTTCCAAGACAACAACTGACCTTCCCATCATGGTGACAATCAAACCAACATATGCGAATACATAATGGTTCAAATTATTCTTTAAGATCACCAAGAGATCGAACTCAGCTTCAAAAAGAAAAAGAATTGATTATCAATAAACTTTTGATAAGTTGGGCATTCTGTCAGAGACCAGTGGGTGAGATGTTGGACTACTGGCACTAACATATGGATTTGTTGGTGAGATGTTGGACTACTGGCACTAACATATGGATTTGTTGGTGAGATGTTGGACTACTAGCACTAATATATGGATTTGTTGGTGAGTTGTTGGACTACTGGCACTATCATATGGATTTGTTGGTGAGATGTTGGATTACTGTTATTTAGGAAATGAGAAAATTGCTGTTACGGCATTTCATAAAGTTCCTTAATGTGATCCATTGATACAATGTGGTTACTGAAACGTATTCAGAGTCCGGAAAAAAAACATGTTAATGTAACAGAGTATGTGTAGACCTTACAGGACGTCACAAAAAATGGCCTTCTTATACCCTGATAAATTAATATATTGTCTCTAATAACATATTGTCTCTAATAACATATTGTCTCTAATCAGCCTGATTGCAATCTCAACAATATTTTTTTTATCCAGTGCATAGTCCGACCTCGAATGTCAAGGTCACACATCACTATTTTACCTCTGATATCGACACTCATCAATTACCCATGGTAACACATGCCACCTACGTACCCCTACTCACACTTCCCATTGCTTTTACACATAGTAACCCCCCTCTACCCCCGTACCAATGTCCCTTTAAGCAGCATTAAGGAACTTTATGAGTTGCCCGACAGTGATTTTCTCACTTCCCAAATAACAAGGAGTTTTAATTAATGGTAAATCAGAGAAAATCCCATTTCGTGTGTGCATTCACACACTGTCTTACGGTAAAATCAAATGTTCTCTTTAAGCTGCGCTGATGCGCGGACGCCCAGGTATCTGATTGACGCCGCGCATCAGTTTATAATTACCGTACAGTAAGTTTTGTAAAATATTCCTCCCCCCCCCCAAAAAAAAAAATGGATGCTGTGGAACTTTGCACATGAACCAACTAACTTTAGAGGGAACATTTGGTCTATATGTCTACTGTTTTAGTGCAGGGGTCTCCGAACTACGGCCTGCGGGCCAGATGCGGCCCGCAAGGTCCTCTCATCCGGACCCGGAGACCTTTTATTTAAAAAAAGATACTATTTTACCTGTAGTTTACCACAAAACTGTTTGTAGTCGGCCCCCAAACTGCTGTTTGACAGTTAATGGGGCCCTCCGGCAGAAAAGTTTGGAGACCCCTGTTTTAGTGTATATCGTATTCAAAAGTCTACGAAAGATCTAATAGCCTGATGACTGATGACAGTCCCCACACATAATTATCACAACTTTTGACTTGGGTGAATATTGCTCAGATAATAATTCCACCAATGGAATATTCTTATTTTAGTCAAAATGTAATAAGCTTTAGTTGTATTCATTCAATTTCACTTTCTATAATATCAACTGTGGTGCCCGCATATTTTCTGGGGCCTTATTGTTATGGTTTTGGTAACGCCAAGGACGAAACAATTTAAATAATTATATTATGGCAGCTCTTCTCGAGATCACGTGACCCCCAGGTTGACTTTTTGCTGGAAATCCCTGGCTAGGAGCGCCGAGTGTTATCGAATACAACCAATAGGTCAATACGTTCGTGTGTCGTTACACAAACCAAACACATCTTACGCCCACCCACAAACACGTACACACGAATGGCACAGGGCTGCTGCCAGATAATGATATCACCCCTTAAGATATCTGATAAGTTTCCTATATACATTACACAATGATGTACGTTTTCGTGGTCCTTATGTCGAACCATGGGAAGAGTTTTACTAGTCTCTCTTGTCTTGTACTGGTCAGATCGATGGCGCATTCAAGGGGGGGGGCTGAGCGGGCTAAAGCCAGGGCCCCCGACGGTTTAGGGGCCTCAAACTTTTTATATTTATAATAAAAGTGTACAAATGTTTGCACGAACTATTGAAAATATAACAAATTAGATAAATTTATAAATGTTAACTTTACAACTGATCGCCATTCAGACCTGATAGTGTTAAAAATCGATAAAACGTGATTCAATTATCTCACTTAGAGAACATAGTATAAAGAATAGTTAATATTTTTAAAATTTCACATATTAGACAAGCTCCGCTGGCCGTGTGGAGAGAGTACATGCGCGTGATGCAACCGGTTTGGGGTTGGATACCCAGCAGTGGAAAATAAAAATTTTCTTTTCACACTTAATAGTAACATACCGCAAACACTACGAAAACAGTTATTTCTTCGTGTTCGTTTATTTATTTATTTCATTATTAATATTTAGTTACAGTCCTATATTAGCTGTTAACAATCATTTTATTTTAAGGGACGCTGGCTGGATAGGGCCCCCGTTTCATTGCGGCCCGGGGTCACGTGCAGTCTTAATCCGCCCCTGGGTCAGATGCAGCTGATTTACAATGACCAATGAAAATGACATATACTGCATGTCGGAGAAACAACAATAGTGCGTCGTATACATGAAAACAAAAGCCAAAGATCAAACTAAATATTTATTATCGAAGGTACAAAAGCTAGGATATGACAAAATATTGTATACCTGAGAAACAATCTAGGATCAGACAGTACATAGTATACCTGCTATACAACTAACAAGGAACATGCCATATATTGTATACCTGACATACAACAACCAAGAAACATGTCATATGTTGTATACCTGCCATACAACTAAAAATGAACATGCCATATATTGTATAATACCTGACATACAACAAACAAGGAACATGTCATATGTTGTATACCTGCCATGCAACAACCAAGGAACATGTCATATGTTGTATACCTGCCATACAACATCCAAGGAACATGTTATATGTTGTAAACCTGACATACTATTGAACAGACTCTCCACCATCTGAATTTTGTCTTGCAATATTTAAATTGGTGGTAACAATGGGCACATTGAGGTATTTGTTCTTGTTGTCTAATGTACTCAAGTTTGTGTGTGTTTGTTTGTGTGTGTTGTGTGTGTGTGTGCTTGTGTTTGTGCGTGTGTGTTTGTGTGTGTGTGTGTGAGTGAGCGTGTGTTTGTGTGTGAGTGTGTGTGTGACTGTATGTGTGTGTTTGTTTGTGTGTGCGTGCGTGCGTGTGTGTTTGTGTCGTGTGTGTTTGTGTGTGTGTGTGCGTGCATGTGTGTGTTTGTGTGCGTGTGTGTGTGCGTGCGTGTGTGTGTGTGTGCGTGTTTGAGTGTGTGTGTGTGCGTGCGTGCGTGTGTGTGTATCTGTTGCACCTCCACCTTATCTAATTTAAATAAGCGGACCTCAATATCGTCTTGTGGATTACCCCTTGTTAACCATTTTCTTTGTCGTTGGTCACTGTACATCATGTTTATCTTGTACAAATTTTGTTAGAGATCATTAACTTTGCTATCTCCGATATGTAAATTAATTCATTCTTTCATCATAAGCTCAAGACTCAAGATGAGACATTATAGTATCATGGGCTTGTACAAATCTGTAACACCTCTATCTGCTATATATAACACGTTTAAGTGTTCTACTTATGTACAAATCTGTAACACCTCTATCTGCTATATATAACACGTTTAAGTGTTCTACGTATGTACAAATCTGTAACACCTCTACCTGCTATATATAACACGTTTAAGTGTTCTACTTATGTACAAATCTGTAACACCTCTATCTGCTATATATAACACGTTTAAGTGTTCTACTTATGTACAAACCTGTAACACCTCTATCTGCTATATATAACACGTTTAAGTGTTCTACTTATGTACAAATCTGTAACACCTCTATCTGCTATATATAACACGTTTAAGTGTTCTACTTATGCACGCATTGCCTTCTTGATAGACTTTTCGACAATCTTTCACTTAGTTGGACTAATGCTTTATTGGTTATTAATATGGTATTACTTTCGTTAACTTGATACAATTTAATGTTTTTCTTCTTTCAAAGTTTTTTCTGGTTGCTGTTCGAAAATAGACTATAATTTTAATCTTTTAAATGTAAATTTCCGGCTGATCTGTCCCGGCAGTTTGGTGTTTGATCGGGTAATCTTCGATGGGAGAGTGTTCCATAAATCAAGGGACACAATACAATTTTGCACCTATTAAAATACACTTTGCCTGGCGTTTATGTGGTATAAGCTCCCTTGACTTTACTGTTCATAGATGTCATTTTGTATAATTTAAGTCGTCGAGACTTTAAAAAAAAAAAGATCTAGATCTACAAATTATTTTTTAAAGAAAAAAAAGATACGCAATTTGGATGAATATTAGATCTAGGTGTTCATTTAAGATAGTTACGTAGTAAAATTAATTATTGAATTATAGAAATTATAATGAAATAAAATCACTAGTAAAAGAGAGTACGCTAACCAGGCTGAAAAAAAGCGTCAATTAAAAAGAAAACAACAACAAAAAACAAAAACAAAAAAACATTCTGTCTCCTTAACCAAACTTTCTCTTATAAAAAAAAACCATTAGGGTCAAGAATATTTAATAATCTAGTTATCATAGCAGGGGGAAGCCATGAGAGCAGAAAGCCACCAGAGCAGGGTGCCACATTACAGCAGAAAGCCAACAGAGCAGGGTTCCACATTACAGCAGAAAGCCACCAGAGCAGGGTGCCACATTACAGCAGAAAGCCACCAGAGCAGGGTGCCACATTAGAGCAGAAAGCCATCAGATCAGGGTGCCATATTAGAGCAGAAAGCCACCAGAGCAGGGTGCCATATTAGAGCAGAAAGCCACCAGAGCAGGGTGCCACATTACAGCAGAAAGCCACCAGATCAGGGTGCCATTATTAGAGCAGAAAGCCACCAGATCAGGGTGCCGTTAGAGCAGAAAGCCACCAGATCAGGGTGCCATTAGAGCAGAAAGCCACCAGATCAGGGTGCCATTAGAGCAGAAAGCCACCAGATCAGGGTGCCGTTAGAGCAGAAAGTCACCAGATCAGGGTGCCATTAGAGCAGAAAGCCACCAGATCAGGGTGCCGTTAGAGCAGAAAGCCACCAGATCAGGGTGCCATATTAGAGCAGAAAGCCACCAGATCAGGGTGCCATTATTAGAGCAGAAAGCCACCAGATCAGGGTGCCATTATTAGAGCAGAAAGCCACCAGATCAGGGTGCCACATTAGAGCAGAAAGCCACCAGATCAGGGTGCCACATTAGAGCAGAAAGCCACCAGATCAGGGTGCCATTATTAGAGCAGAAAGCCCTCGGAGCATGGAGTCACCAGTTAAGAGAACAACTAGAGCAGTGCGCAATCAGAAACAAGTTCTCATAAAAAGATCGTTGTGTTACACACAGCAGGCAGACTCGAGGGACTACTCACTAAAAGCTGACATTTTATTTGATCTCTTTAAAGTCTTTCAGGACCTATAAGTGGACTCAAGACTGAGACTGGCTGTTCTCTATTTGGTGTCACATACGCAATGGTCTTGTGTTTATAACTAGTTGTCTACTTGGTTATTACTGGCTTATTGACAGGAGAGAACGCGGCGTATCCAAGCAGGGTAGCCTCAATATTTATCTTGCCTTTCTAAGCAGTGGTTCTCTTGTTTTGTGGCTTTATTAGGGCTTAAAATCGTTAAAACTACTATCAAAAACATAAACAAATGACTGATTTCAACTTGAATAATCTTCGGAATCCAGGCTCTAGTATTAGCTCAGATCAGTTGAATTCCTTATAATGACAACATACTGTATTACGCTCAATGCGGCTGCCGGATAAACGGGCTGAGAAGCACTGACCCAGATAGTAAAGGTAATGAACCATGAAGTAAAATTTCATTCATTGCCAGGCTTAGCTTCCGGCTTGTTGGTAGAGAGCAGACGTCAAGGTGTAAAACATGGGAGGGTAGGCGACAACTATCTAGAGGTGTGATTATGATGTCTGACTGCCGAGACCTGGCCTACTGACAACTGAGACGTGGCCTACTGACAACTGAGACTTGGCCTACTGGCTTCCAGGCTTACTGACAACTTAGACTTGGCCTACTGACAACTGAGACGTGGCCTACTGACAACTTAGACTTGGCCTACTGACAACTGAGACGTGGCCTACTGACAACTGAGACTTGGCCTACTGACAACTGAAACTTGGCCTGCTGACAACTGAGACGTGGCCTACTGACAACTGAGACTTGGCCTACTGACAACTGAGACTTGGCCTACTGACAACTGAGACTTCAACTGAGACTTGGCCTACTGACAACTGAGACTTGGCCTACTGACAACTGAGACTTGGCCTACTGACAACTGAGACCTGGCCTACTGGCTTCCAGGCTTACTGACAACTGAGACCTGGCCTACTGACAACTGAGAAATGGCCTACTGACAACTGAGACTTGGCCTACTGACAACTGAGACTTGGCCTACTGACAACTGAGACTTGGCCTACTGACAACTGAGACCTGGCCTACTGACAACTGAGACTTGGCCTACTAACAACTGAGACGTGGCCTACTGACAACTGAGAC
>MUZC01004489.1:399783-427597 GCA_002072015.1 Radix auricularia | reverse complement strand
AAATTTTACAAAATCAGCACCAGCCCTATAAAATATATTTCTTCTGTCAGAAGTTCTGAGACTTGGCCTACTGACAACTGAGACTTGGCCTACTGACAACTGAGACCTGGTCTACTGACAACTGAGACTTGGCCTACTGACAACTTAGATGTGGCCTACTGACAACTTAGACTTGGCCTACTGACAACTGAGACTTGGCCTACTGACAACTGAGACTTGGCCTAGTGAAACACTAAAAACAACGTTCATCAGAAGCTGATTTAAAACGTCATTATTTTTAGCATTATGTTTGTTTGTGTTAAAAAATAAAATGAATAAATATTCTTTGTGTTAATAATACTATAACATCTTGTAAATGCTATGTTGCAATAAAATCATTTTACAAAAAAGGTTTGAATTATGAGTGCACGTCATTTGATTCGTCTTAGCCTTAGACTTTAAAAATATATTAGAACAACTATTAAGAACAAAGATGGCTTAAACGTAACCGAAAGTTACAATTAAAGCTATTTGTATAACCACCCGCAAAGTCCAACACTTGTAAATACAACACACTTAAATCATTGGACGTCGATGAAAGTAATTTCTTTTTTTTAATTTTTAACGGAGCCAAATGACATTGAGTAACAACTAACATGAGATAGATTAAATGGATTAGAATAAAGTGAATACTGCTAATTAAGTCAGAGTTACATGAAATGTTCCCTCTAAAGTTGGTCGGTGTGCAAAGTTTTTTTTTTTTTTAAATTAAAAAAAAAATAACTCCTATCCAATGTTGCACAACCTCCATTTTTAAAAATAATATATTTTTTTAAAATTTGCATTTATTGATATTCTAAACTGTTGCGCGACGTCGGCCAGATATCTGCGCAGCCGCGCAGCTTAAAATGATATTGGTTACATGTGAGTAGGTTGATTTTTAAAATCATTATGAAATCATTAGTTCTGCGGAAAGTAACGATGAATTAATCATTAAAATTGTTAATGGAAATGGATTAAAATTCAATTAAAATTTAAGAAAATATTTCTAATACCTTTTTTTTTTTTTTCAAATATTTAATAATTTATATTTTTTGTTACATACTTTTCCCTCGTAATAATATTATTTATTTAGACGTGCATACATAAACAAAAAGTTTTTTTCTTCTTTATTTCTTGCATAGCACAACGAATTCGCTGTGTGACGTCACAAAATTAAGGAGACATGGTATTAACGCGACTTAACCGATTTTGTGAAATCATGAATCGCAACTTATAGGGATGTAAATATGATTTTTAAAATATAATTAATCGATTAACTTTTCCTTATTAATCGAACAAAATTTTACAAAATCAGCACCAGCCCTATAAAATATATTTCTTCTGTCAGAAGTTCTAATAGCTGTGCATTTTGTTGTCGTGTGACCTACATGGCATTCAATATTTAGCATGAGTGAGTTGAATGTCAGATGTCATAGTTTATAAATGTCCAGGATGAATTTCTGATGTCACCTTGTTATAGTGGGCCAAGCTGAATGTCAGATGTCATTGTTTTATAGTTGTCCAGGCTGAATTTCTGATGTCACCTTATTATAGTGGGCCAAGCTGAATGTCAGATGTCATTTTGTTAAAGTTTTCAAAATTAAATGTCAATGTGTTATCAGAAATTAAATGTCAGATGTCCGTGAACAGGAATATCCCTGTGATGACATGAGGTATTTCATTCACCATCCTGGCACTGTCAGATGTCCGTGAACAGGAATATCCCTGTGATGACATGATGTATTTCATTCACCATCCTGGCACTGGCAGATGTCCGTGAACAGGAATATCCCTGTGATGACATGATGTATTTCATTCACCATCCTGGCATGGCAGATGTTCGTGAACAGATACATCCCTATGATGACATGATGTATTTCACTCGTCATCCTAACATTGCCATACGTTAGGTTCTCTGTTTAAAAGGGACATTGTGATCCGATCATTTTTTTTAGATAGAAACACATGCATTGACTCGTCAGAGTATTTCTCAACACATGCATTAATTCGCTGACTGGATAATTCAATGGACACACTATCAGCATGTCACATGGAACCTTTCTAGGTGACCTAAGATAAAACGAGTTACAAAACATTGTGTCAGAGCGCTACAGGGGCGGGGAACGAGTTACCAAACATTGTGTCAGAGCGCAACAGGGGCGGGGAACGAGTTACCAAACATTGTGTCAGATCACTTCAGGGGCGGGGAACGAGTTACAAAACATTGTGTCAGAGCGCTACAGGGGCGGGGAACGAGTTACCAAACATTGTGTCAAATCACTTCAGGGGCGGGGAACGAGTTACCAAACATTGTGTCAAATCACTTCAGGGGCGGGGAACGAGTTACCAAACATTGTGTCAGAGCGCTACAGGGGCGGGGAACGAGCTACCAAACATTGTGTCAGATCACTTCAGGGGCGGGGAACGAGTTACCACACATTGTGTCAGAGCGCTACAGGGGCGGGGAACGAGCTACCAAACATTGTGTCAAATCACTTCAGGGGCAGGGAACGAGTTACCACACATTGTGTCAGATCACTTCAGGGGCGGGGAACGAGTTACCAAACATTGTGTCAGATCACTTCAGGGGCGGGGAACGAGTTACCAAACATTGTGTCAAATCACTTCATGGGCGGGGAACGAGCTACCAAACATTGTGTCAAATCACTTCATGGGCGGGGAACGAGCTACCAAACATTATGTCTAAGCACTTCATGGGCGGGGAACTACAACATAGAAGAATGTGGGTGTTGTTAAACTTTCAACAGCAGGGTGTTAGGCCAACAACATTATGAGTACGAGGTGTGCACCACTAGGAGTACGAGGTGTGCACCATTAGGAGTACGAGGTGTGCACCACTAGGAGTACGAGGTGTGCACCATTAGGAGTACGAGGTGTGTACCATTAGGAGTACGAGGTGTGCACCACTAGGAGTACGAGGTGTGCACCACTAGGAGTACGAGGTGTGCACCATTAGGAGTACGAGGTGTGTACCATTAGGGGTACGAGGTGTGCACCACTAGGAGTACGAGGTGTGTACCATTAGGAGTACGAGGTGTGCACCATTAGGAGTACGAGGTGTGTACCACTAGGAGTACGAGGTGTGCACCATTAGGAGTACGAGGTGTGCACCATTAGGAGTACGAGGTGTGCACCATTAGGAGTACGAGGTGTGCACCATTAGGGAATTCTTAAAAATCGCAGGTATAATATATTATCTGTAAACCTCTTTATCCTTGAGTTAAATCAGGGGCTAATTTAATTATTTCATTGATGTCATGCTGCCCAGCAAAGATGAAAACAATGAGGTCGATTGTTATTATGAGCCTTACGTTAGTTATCTGTAAATTTCATATATTATTGCATCTAATCCGTCTATTATTTTATTCTACGTTAACATTTTTTTTTTAGAATGTTTCAATTAAAATTATGTCATTGACAGAAAATTAACTTAAATATTTGAGAAGCTCTGCGAGTCATGTGAATATGTCATCATTAATCCTCTCTTATTCTCACTACATTAAAAAAAGGACCGACACCATGTTGTAAATCAAGAAAATCTCATTTAAAAAATGTATTACGAAGTGATTTATTTCAGAAACATTTGTCATATGTCATCATATGAATATGTCATCATTAATCCTCTCTTATTCTCACTACATTAAAAAAAGGACCGACACCATGTTGTAAATCAAGAAAATCTCATTTAAAAAATGTATTACGAAGTGATTTATTTCAGAAACATTTCTACAAACGTTTATCAATTTTAAGTAATTAAAACTTTGACTAATTAACAATCATAATAGTATTGGACTAATGACACTATCGTCGTTGCTGTATGTGAAGTATGTTATAGTATAGTGTCTGAAAACAAAACCATCGCTAGCCTATTCGCCTATTCATTCATTGAAATATTTTAATAGGGGCGGGGAGATTACGTAAAAAAATGGCAGCCTTAAGTAAAGCCTCATCTTCTAGGATATGAGTTCAGTGACAAGTCTGAATTCGGTAGAGGTTTGAAATTTTCAGTCATTCAAATTCTTCTTATCGGATTGGCTTCAGCCTTATCCAAAATTTAAAGCGAGCAACTCCATTGGTTTTGTTTTGAAGAAGTCCAAACCCGTCGACTAGACTGCTCTCCCCTTGCGTGGCCACCTAGTGATTCGTGGAAAGGCGTCTGGCGTGTTTCGGTGCAAAGAAACAATGATATCTGCAAAATTCAAGCTGCATTCGGTTAAATAGTTTTAAGTCTAGTAGTGTGATACTAGCATTGGTGAGTACCGTTCAAATTTATTAGCAATAATGTAAAAGTATTTTGTTAAAGCGATGTATCTGTGTCGACCCCACTGTCCTCGCACCCCCTTCACCGTACTACGCCACAAGGCCACACGCCGTAGTGGAAAGGGGAGATCACTTTCTGTTCCCACGTATCATCGATAAATTTAGACATGCAACTTCCCGAACTCTTCCTTAATTTGGTATTCAACTTCAACATCAATAATTGTCCACATTTTATATTTAGAGATTTAGTCTTTGTTTTAAATTCTTTTCAGTAGTTCTACTAAAGCAGTCTGCAATCAACCCAGCTCATTTCTCCCCGGCTGAACGACATGTCGTGGCTAAAAAACGTGATTGACACCTTGGTTTCGGTTGTCAGCCAATCAGAATCATTCGTCCCAGTTATCTCATGGCTATTTTTAGATAATGAGTAAAGATCGGAATGCGAATAAGCGAGGGCTCTATTCATGTTTTAGAATGAATGACCTTATTTCCCGGCTAGCGCCTAGCTATCTTCCATTTTTCTTCTTTCGTCTTTTTTGAAACACCCACATCCACTAACTTGCAATGGCACATTAGCTAATGATAATGGCAATGGCTATAAGGTGTAGGGATATATAACTCATAATTTAGTTTAGTGAATCACTTAGTAACTTAGTACTTAGTTGTACTTACTTAGTTTAGATTTAGTATTTAGGCTTAGGCTTAGGCCAAACTAAATGGGTATTTACTATTTGCACATTAGTGACATTAGCTAATGGCAATGGCTATAAGTTATAAGGTGTACGGTGTAGGGATATATAACTCATAATTTAGTTTAGTGAATCACTTAGTTAGTTGTACTTATTTTAGATTTAGGCTTAGGCCACACTAAATACTAAATGGGTATTTACTATTGAATTTGAACATGAGATATGAGCTTTAAAAAATACAACAATAAAAGTTAGTAATAGTAATAGTAAATCTCTGTTATGTAGATTTATTGTTGCATAAATCATAAATGTGGGCAGGTCATATGGGCTGAAATGTGTAAAACTAAACCATTTTCAGTGGGCACTTTCACTCACTGGTGGCCTGGTGGCATTAAATTGCAAATAACTTGCTGGTCTGAATCTGAAGATACGAAATAATATAGAGGGTAAAACTTTGTTGTAGTTGTAGCTTAGTATTAATTCTGAAGTTTAAAGAAAGAAGCGTAACACAAGGAAACTTTGTTTCAATACACATAATAATTCAATATCTCAGATATTCATTACTGTTTTAATTTACCATTAGCCATTAGCAGTCTCTGCCTGAGATACAGGCTAAGTGAGGTGTTAGCCATTGAGCCCATTGCCTTTTGAATTCAAATTCCTGTTACCACTTGGTCACACTCACAGTACAGAAGGACTTATGGGGCTGTCCATTAAATTAAATATGTCAACAAATTAGGAGGGAGGTGGGGTCTGAAAATATTTAACAATTGTTGACAAAGAGGCGGGGGAGGTCAAGAATATTTTATTCTTGTTATTACTGTTAGTAAGTTTCTGTTCTTATAACAATGTAATTTTAAGCTAGCCTGAAGTCAACTGTTTTTTAGTTGTTGTCAATACAAATTAATTATTTTTTAAAAGTTATTTATCTAGTGGTGAACGTAAAATTGAAAATGTCATTTTAAATGAGTAATAAAATAAATAGTAAATTTTCCCTTTTCATGGCTTCAACTTTTTAAATAGCCCAACTAATTCAAATGGTAATAATTCTCAGACAAAACATTTTTAGATCTCAGAATTCAACAATAGCCCCACACTCCACACATTACCTGGCAAATCTGTTGCTTCCACCAAAGAAAACAATGATAAACTAGAATAAATTCAAAAAAGAGCTCTCAGATTCATTACTGAATTACTGGATAATATTCAGAATTGACAAGTGTAAAAAAATTAGTTAAATCATTAAACCTAGAAACTCTAGAGGAAAGAAGAGTTAAGTAGTAATAATACATAAAGCTATTAATTCTAAGTTTGAAATACAGCACAAAGTTAATCTAATAGAATCCTCAAATAGACATGGGTATAAAAACACTAAAGTTTCTTTTTCTGTATGCAAGAACAAACATAAAAATTGTCCTACTTCCTGCCTGGAATTCAGGTGTGGAATGGGTTACCTGATCAAACCAGGAAAACCAACAGACTGTCAACATTTAAAACTTGAATAAAAATGCAAGACCAGACAAAAACCATGGATAAGCGTAGGCCACAATAATCCTCTGTATAGAGGGATTGTCACTAATAGATAGATAAGATGGTAAAATATCTAGTTTTTTGTCAAGTCTTTCACACAATTACAGTCAACACTGAAAAATGTTATTTTAACTTTTAATTGTCTACACCGTTTTAAAGATTCTATGATTCATTGTAGGGTATAGAGCAGCTAACAAGGGGACATTTACTTGATTAATGAGAAGATTATGCCTTTATCAGCTATAAAAAAGGGACATTTACTTGATTAATGAGAAGATTATGCGTTTATCAGCTATAAAAAAGGGACATTTACTTGATTAATGAGAAGATTATGCCTTTATCAGCTATAAAAAAGGGACATTTACTTGATTAATGAGAAGATTATGCCTTTATCAGCTATAAAAACCTTTAACATAAATATGTACAAGAGAAATCTGACTCTAAATGTTACAATGCTTTAAAAAGAATTTTAATTAAAAAATATTAAAAAATGCATATTTATATATAATATCTGTGTGTGAATTTATATGTGTGTGTGAATAAATTATAATTTTCTTGTGAACGGAAGTCCCATAGTAGCTTTAACAAGTTATCTTTTTCAGATAATAGTAAAGAAATATAAATGTCAATTTAGTTAAGACAATAAAAAACATTGAGCATGTCATATGGGCGTGGAATGGGTCTTAGGGGTTGCCAAAACTTTAGTTAAGACAATGAAAACATTGAGCATGATGTCATATGGGCGTGGAATGGGTCTTAGGGGTTGCCAAAACTTTAGTTAAGACAATGAAAACATTGAGCATGTCATATGGGCGTGGGTGGAACGGGTTGCCAAAACAAACAAGGAAAACCAATAGACTATCAAGTTGCTATCAATGTTTAATGCTCTAATAAAATGCAAGACTAGACATAAACTATGGGTAAGCGTCATTCGCAAAAATATTCTCTTAAGAATGATCACCTGTGATATTTAAGAAAAGAAGGACTGACGATGGATGCTAGAAATTAATTTCAGTGAATAAAAGTGAGTTACACATTTAGCAATTTTTAAATTTCAATTTATAAAAAATTAAATGCTAATCCTTAATAAAGCATGATATACCTAACCATTAATCAATTAAAGCACGTCAAACCATTAATAAAATAAAAAAGACATAGTTTTGTTTTTCTAAAAAGCTAAAAAATAATACTTTCTCCTTTTTTTTTTTGTTTCAATCTGTAAATTCTTGATTTGTATTTTCTTGTGGCACTTTTTAACTAAGCTGTCAAGTTTTACTATCTTTAAAAATCCTATAAAATTTTCAAAAGCTGATTCAATTAAAATAAATTTCTCTATCTTTAAAAAACAAGAACAGCAAAACATTTTCAATTTAAGAGTTTCATTCAGTTTCTTTTAGACCCAAACTCTTAATATGAAATTATTTATATTCATTCAACAAATAATTAGTCAGGTTTTCTAGTCTGTGCCTAAAGCACTCTTGGTGTAATTCATTAACGATTTGTCGACCAGCCATATTTTGACCTTGCTGGTTTCAACAACCTGAAGCCAAATTCCAATCAAAGAATGTGTCATCATTTAAGTTAATGGTTCATTGTTGTAATTCTTTTTATACATACCTCTCTCACATTGTGCAATGGTAGTACATAATATTAAGATACCACATTGTAACATAGCGTTAAGATACCACATTGTAACATAGCGTTAAGATACCACATTGTAACATAGTGTTAAGATACCACATTGTAACATAGCGTTAAGATACCACATTGTAACATAGTGTTAAGATACCACATAGTAACAGTGTTAAGATACCACATAGTAACATAGTGTTAAGATACCACATTGTAACATAGTGTTAAGATACCACATTGTAACATAGTGTTAAGATACCACATTGTAACATAGTGTTAAGATACAACATTGTAACAGTGTTAAGATTCAAGATACCTACCACATTGTAACATAGTGTTAAGATACCACATTGTAACATAGTGTTAAGATAATACATTGTTATGATTTTTAAAATAATGACTGGTTGTGTACATATTTACATACATAGCATACAATAAATTCTTCTGGTGTGTATAAATTTCTATGCACATGACAGAAAGATAATTGCCGGTATCTTTAATTCGCATTGACTATGAATTTTTCTAATTTAATTTTAATAGTTGCAGTCAAGTTGGGCTTCTTGTTGGGCTCCCCCTTTAAGTGTTATAAATTATGTATATATATATATAGATGAATTTAATCCCCCATGTTAAGAAATCCTGGATCCACCTGTGATTAACTCGTCTTGATTTTATTGCTAGATGCCTGGTGTTACAGACATCACTCTTCATCCTCATCATGACCACCACTGTCACCACTCATTCCACATCAGTCCGTGTCTCAATGATCGGCAACCTGAGTGCCCATGCCTCAGACACTTCATGCGACAGTGCCATCATGTCACCCCAAGCCTCCAAGTCACTGCCAGCCTCACCTGTGTCAGTGACCAGTATGTCAGGACTTCTAAATTCACGAAATTTGGTACAGGTGACATTAACTAAAACTGGAAAATTATAATTTGGTCAAAACAAAATTAAAATTTTATATAAAAAAACACAATTAGTTTCAAAGTTTCTAACCTAGTCCATTAAAATGATTTAAACAATTTTAGACCATTATAAAAAATTAATGTATAAAAAACCTTTATATGAAATCAACTTTTATATTCAGTCACCACAAAATATTATTAAAAAGAGCAGAGTGGGGGGGGGGGGGAGAGGAGAGGTCAATTTTAATTATTTGAATCAGATTATGAACTCTTCCAGTCATAAGATTTAAACTGTGGTTAAATCATGAAAAGATTGATGACTTCAGACCATGACTACCCATTTTTTAAAATACTTTTATAATGCATCTTTCAACCTATCTGTATAATATAACTTAAGTTGAGTTATTATCTCATTTTGAGAACTGCACCAATATCCATTATCAGTGCATCTTTAATGATGCAGCCCTACCAATATCAACTTAATCTGCCACTTCAAAGTTCTCCACTGATACTAAGCTATTCAGAAACCATTATCAGGATTATTTTGTCATTTACCTTAATAAAAATAACCTTCCCAGGTATTGGGTGGTAATTATAGATTGGAAACGTATGAAGTTTTATTCATAAATTGTAACATAGTTTCAAACCAAAAAAGAATAATGCAATTAGACACATTTTCAATGTTTAAGATGTTAAGTTGGCTCATAGATTTTTATCTTGCGGATCAATTGAATTCCTCCTAGCAAAGAATTAAGTATGTTGAAAAGAGTAAGTTCCTTGATTGTACTAATCTTCTCATGACACATTTTTCTGGATATAGAAAAATCATTTATTTGGTTTAGGTACTAATGAAAGGAATTTATCAAAATTAAATTTTCTTATCAGAAGTATTTGGTTATATTAGGGTTTTTTTTAAAAACAATTATTATTTTTAACAGCACAACTTCAATGGAAATGCATTATTTTATCTTAAATAAATTAATAATGTCATAATATCCTTTTATTTTATATTTTAAAAAAAGGCTGAAAATGTATTTGTTATTAATTTCTAATGTGTTATTTCTGTTTTGTAATGCCCTTTGAACACATCAAGCCAAAATATACTTGTATTTGCTCTGGCATTTTAAATTTATTAACTTATATTTCTCCAAATAAACACAATCCTTCAATAAGGATTATTTAAATATTATGTAAATGTACTAATTGTAATTATTAGTTTAGATTCTTTATAGTAGCTAATATGAAACAAATTTGAATATACTTGCCTAGATAATTTTGATAAACATTAGAAACAGCATGATAAAATTATTGAAAAAAAGGATAAAATATTTAGTGGCTTTCTAATTTGAAAACATGTTACTGAAAATGCTCTAAAATTCTCTTGTAAAAGTATTTTCACACAACTGATTTCTTTCAGCCACAAAGCTCCATTGTTAACCCCTGTTGACAATCCACCAATACATTTTTAAAATTTATGTGCAAGCACAATAATTTGTATGCACAAAGTCAACAGAATAAATTAAATTATTAGACCAGATTTATCTATTTTTAAATTTCTTAATAATGTATATTTTTTCTTATATGAAAAATATGTTAGCTCCAAAACTTTCTTTATAATATTCTCATATGCTATGTACTTGATTTTGACCTTAGCCTAACTCTACAAAATAAATTTAGACTCTCACAATAAATGTTTCCTTTAAGCTGTGAGGTCGCGCAGATATCATCGATGCCGCACAACAGTTTAGAATTACCGCTCAGCAAATTTAGTAAAATATTGCACAAAAAATGGATCCTTAGCAACTTTGCACACAAGTTTTTTTTTACTCCGCACATGGTCCAACAAACCTCAGAGGGAACATTGCTCACAAAAAATTAATTATAATATAAATCTAAATCAGTATTTAGAGTGCAATCTCGTGACATTCGTAGATATGAGGTTGTGAGGAAAATATTACATTACATGTATACCCATAGAACTTTGTATGTAAATATTGTATCAGGTTGAATGGGGACAGCATATAGCAGATAAAAAAACACTTAACAATTATTTATTGCCAATTTTTTGCCAAGCATCAATTTTGATAGTGTTTTTTAATTCCCAGGAATGTTGGGTCCCACAAAAATCTCCTGCCACTGAGTGCTAAGTTATACAATCATGTATTTTTTATATTATCATCCATTATTCTTCGCCGCACTTACCAAACCCATTAATATTACAACTAGTACCACATGCTCTGGGAAATCCCTGCACTTGAGGTTTTATTACAATTAGCGGATTGTCTCTGAAATCTTTGGATTTGTATTGCAATAACCAATCCTATTGAGAACCTAAGAAGCAAATCTGTAGTGGGAACATACCTTAAGTGATGATCATTTTTGGAAGAGTCTGTGAAGACTATGAGCCAATAGATTTCTTGATGTGAGTGACATGCTTAAACTTCCTCAACATCTTTTATTGAAATGATCAAATAACTACCAAGATATTGGGGTTTTAGCACTAAGCTGATCAAATAACTACCAAGATATTGGAGTTGTGGCACTAAGCTGATCAAATTATTACCAAGATATTGGAGTTGTAGCCACTAAGCTGATCAAATAACTACCAAGATATTGTAGCACTAAGCTGATCAAATTATTACCAATATATTGGAGTTGTAGCACTAAGCTGATCAAATAACTACAAAGATATTGTAGCACTAAGCTGATCAAATAACTACAAAGATATTGTAGCACTAAGCTGATCAAATTATTACCAAGATATTGGAGTTGTAGCACTAAGCTGATCAAATAACTACCAAGATATTGGGGTTTTAGCACTAAGCTGATCAAAATTTTACCAAGATATTGGAGTTGTAGCACTAAGCTGATCAAATAACTACCAAGATATTGTAGCACTAAGCTGATCAAATAACTACCAAGATATTGTAGCACTAAGCTGATTAAATATTTACCAAGATATTGTAGCACTAAGCTGATCAAATAACTACCAAGATATTGTAGCACTAAGCTGATCAAATAACTACCAAGATATTGTAGCACTAAGCTGATCAAATAACTACCAAGATATTGGAGTTGTAGCACTAAATTGATCAAATATTTACCAAGATATTGTAGCACTAAGCTGATCAAATAACTACCAAGATATTGTAGCACTAACCTGATCAAATAACTACCAAGATATTGTAGCACTAAGCTGATCAAATAACTACCAAGATATTGTAGCCCTAAGCTAGTTTTGTAAATGATTTATTCTTTATTACAGGATGAAAAGCTGGTTGTTGCCACCCTAGCAACCTTGGACTCTGGTAACCCTAGCAACCTGATCAAGCAAGATCTCAAGTGGATCATTCAGTCCCGGCGCAAAGCCGAGGGTAAGGCAGAGCTCCAGGTTGAATTCAAGAAACCAGTAAAAGATGAGGTAAGTTACTCATTCAGATGGTTTTTGTTGGCTAGATCTCCAAGGAATCGTGGTAGAGACAGATTGATTTATCAGATGAGGGAGAACACAGGGAACACAATAAAAAACAACCTTTAAGAAAAACTTAATTCCAACTAAATTGCCAATTGTTTAATTCAAATAACACCTAGTGATGATTAAATGAGTGACAATTTATCTCATAAATATGCTCTTTTTCTAAAAGAAATATTCATAACTTAGAGTAATTAAGTAGTGGGAAATGAAAATAGAATGAAAGGAATCTCCATCAGTTAGTTATTAAAAGAAAGGTAATGTATTCTTCAAACGGAAAAAAGTCATAGTTTATTTTATTTCATACAGGATTATTGTCAATGGGGAAATCCATTTCTAAATGAGACTAGATTAGGGGCAGATTAACACTGCACCCCGGCTGCAATCAAATGGGGGCCCTATCCAGCCAGCATCCTTTTAAATAAAATGATTGCTAGCAGATTATGTAAAACTGTAACTAAAGTCCATTGGTTCCTTGCTCATGCTTTGTCTGTACTACTGGAACGACCTTCCCGGCCAAAAATATTATTCATGGAAAAAAAAAACGAAAACAAAGAAATTAATGTTTGAAGTGTTTGCCAGTATTCTAAAATTGCATGTAAAAAGACAAATAAAAAAATTTATTCCACAACTGGGAATTCATCCCGACATCGCTTGCACCACAAGCCTACACACTTCCATACGACCAGCAGAGCTGGACAGAAATCATAAATTTAAAAAATATAAACAATATTCTATAACATTTTCTCTTATTGACCTCATCAAATCTAGTTTTTTGATTATCAAAACTATCGGGTATGAGTAGCTATCAGATTTATAGATAAGATTTGATTAATTTATTTAATTTATGATATTTTCAAGGATTCATGCAAACATTTGTCCACTTTTATTTTAAAATATACTAAGTTTGGGGACCTCTAAATTATCGGGGTCCCCTGGCATTAGCCCGTTAAGCTCCATCCCCCCCCCTTAATCTGCCATAGGACTAGATGAAAGTTTATATTGCACAAAATTTTTCAGAAATTCTTAGGCTTAGTACCCTTTGCATGTTATTTTAACCAAGGGTTTAAATATTCATGTATTTTATCACAATACAAGGGCTGCTGAAATTATCGATTAATTTCTCGATTAATTGGTAAAAAAATTTATTGATTAAAATTATTTTAATTGATAAAATAGCGATTAAAATTAAGGTATATACTTTAAATACCTGTACCAATTTATTAATAAATAATTAATAATATTTTGCTACATTACGTACAAACTTCTCTGTTTAAAATTTTTTTTAAAAAGTGTAAACTTTAAAATAAGCCATTTTATAAGGAAAGTAATGTAAAAAATTAAACATTGTTTTTACTTTATTAACAATAGCAAAATTTAAATTCATTGACATTATATTGAACTACTTATATTTAAATCAAAACATGTCAATTGCCACTTTTTGTTACTTCCCTTGAAATTTTCAGTTTAATAATGTCATACATCTTATTTTTAGCTTCAATCAAAATTATCGATTAACTATTCGGTAATTTTTCAAAAGTTAACTATTAAATTTGAATTAATTGATAACAGCCCTACACAATACATAAAGAATTTTTTTGAAAAACTACTTGTATATAGGAGAAGTAGAACTCATTTATTAACCTTTTTCACCTTTTTTAAAAAAAATTATATTCTCAGTAATGTGGGAAAGCTTGAAAATATTTTTTGATTCACTTATTAAAGTATCCCTTGATTTTTTTATGGGGAATGGGTTTATTTTTATTTTAACTAGTGTAATAAATATAATAAAATAAGTTGAAATATTTGGCTAAACAAATTGGCAGTTACTCAGTAATTAAGAAACATTTGCTGTGAGTTTAACATGTTTCCAAACACAATAATAACTTATTGAAAAGTACATCATAGCATTAAGTAATGAAAGATAACTTTTCATGAACGTATAATATAATTTTCTTTAATAACAAGTTTGTTGACATGACAACATCAAACATATTTGTAGTGAGCTGAGCGACTAAATTGTGGTCAAAACTAAACAATGAGCACAGTATCTTTTTATAAGGTTTAATTCTAGAGAAAAGTTTGTTGACATGACAACATCGAACCTATTTGTAGTGAGCTGAGCGGCTGACGGCTAAATTGTGGTCAAAACTAAACAATGAGGATGGTATCTTTTTATGAGGTTTAATTCTAGAGAAAAGTTTATCAATTCTGTGTAGCCAGCCAGGAACATTTAAATAACAAGCAGTCCCAGCGTGAACACACCAAAATAGTTCATAGAATTACATGGCGTCTCAAACCTTTTTAGTTTACTTTTTAAAGAATTTTTTAATTTGCTCAATTAACAATATTCATCAATTTCTGTATTTGTCACAAGCCTCCGATGTGTAAGGGAAAGTCCTAGTTAAAAACTACACATAACGTACACATGGCTTGTAATGGATACTTTTTATAACAGTTTATGACACTTTTATATATATATATATAAATATATATATATATATATATATTAGCTTGATGTTACAGCAAAAATATCTCTAATAAATATGTTCTAATTATTAACTTATAATAATAAATGATTAAAAATTATTGTTATAATTCAGTTGCTTTTTAATGTCAAAAACGAATTCGACTTTTTCCATCTAACATTATTTTTCTCTCCCTTGAAAATTCATTCGTTAAAACGTATGTCATTCTGCTTTACTCTGCTCTTTTTGTCTTTGCCTTGCATAACCTTTTGATGTCTATTTATATCATTCACACACACACACATTATTGGTGTCATTGCTCACAACTCCAAGATTATTGGCTGAGACCTATGCTAGTTATAGCATGTCAACCTAGGCCAGTCTAGCCAACTTTGCTTACCCATTTCATGTTGTCAAGGGGTCATTACCACACAATATGTCACAAAGGGCGTCACCATGTAAAACTAGACTTTGACTGTGACCAGATTGTCTCCCATAGTCTCAAAAATAGGTTTTATTCTCAAAACCCAGCAAGAACTTTCTTGACAGTAATAAAAGTAATAAATAATAATAACCATGATTTTTAACCTTGCCGCACATTGAATTAGTTTGTAATTGCTCAATTTTATGTTTTAACTTGAAATTAGGAAAATTGAATAGACTGATAAATGTTTTGTTGTTTTTTTTTTGCTGAGAAAAAATCTATGAGCAATTGTCTTTTTTCTCTCCATCCGTCCAGCAGTTAACCTCAGAGGAGCTAACCAAGAGAGCCAGGAGGCGTGAGCTGAACCGTTTAGCAGCTCGTCGATCACGAGAGAAGGGTCAGAAACGCAAGGACCTGTTGGTGGAGGTAAAAGATCCTCAAAATATTAACAAATTGTTTCAGTTTTATTTCAGCATCTCTTAGTGCAACTTTTTTACCTCTTACCTCAGGATTATAAAAATACCATGGGATAAGAAACTCCAATAGATTCTGATACAGCATCAAATATAAATATTGCTACCAATTTTAATTGTGGGTGCGTGAGGTCATATCTTTAATCTCGGTTTTACATTAGGAGGTCTGGATTTGTCTCCCATTATTCTCAGAACAGGCAGTGGGTGATTTATAAGCTTAAACTTCTCCAGGTCACTGGTCAGATAATATGATTTCAATTTGATATTAGCCTCAGCCAAGCAGAATATTTTAGGTCACTGGTCAGATAATATGATTTCAATTTGATATTAGCCTCAGCCAAGCAGAATATTTTCTTTAATGGAATAAAAATATTGTGACATGAAAAGTACTAGGCTCATTCCTATGCTGGATATTCTAAATCATCTGTTGTAAACTCAGAGCCCAAGGGCCACATCAGCCAGCCGTACAAATATATCAGGCCCAAAAGATAATTTTAAGTCAACATATTTTCAAAAGACTTTAGGACGTAAAGTGCAAAAAAAAAAAATCCTTAAATATCTGCCAGAACAGCTATTCAAGAGCGCTCTCGCTGTGACCAAATTAAGTGAAAACAGTGAGTTTATAGTGATTGGATGTTGGAAGATACATAAATATTGCCACATTTAGTAGCTTGTTTTGCATCGACACATAAAAAATAGAGCATTGTAGTGCCCGGATCTTAATCACATTGTCCAGCTACAGCTAAATTGTTATCAATCGAGCACCTGATGGTATATGCATAATATTATTTTTTAAAATATCAATTAGAAAAGTTCGTATGAAACCAGTTCCTGTTGAAGCAAACAGTAGGCTGAATATTTGTTTACTTGTGTCGGCAGTAAACCTGTATGTTTAACTTTTGGAAATACTGTGGCTGTGATCAAGGAATATAATCCGAGGTGGCACAACGGCAACTAACATTATGCCTAGTGAAAAAAGCCTGAATGCAGAGCAGAAGATAGAGAGGGTATTGGTCAGGCATGTAACATTGAAGCAGACGTATTTAACCAAAGTTAACTCATACACTGCAGCCTCTGGGAAAGTGAATTTTATTGTTGCATAAATCTCAAAATATGTCTGAACTTTAGCAGAAGAAGAGTTTCTGAAGTGCTACATTATAAGTGTGCGGCCAACTATGTTCAGGCAAAGATCAGATTTTGAGCCTCAGCATGATCGAGTTTGTAAGATGGCCACTGATGATCAAAAAAAGGGAAAGATTGTTGCATTTTTTTTATCGTTAATTACACGAATGTTCTGCCCAGCTCACTATCTTCAGTCTATTACAGAGATGTGGGTTATGAAATCCATGCATTTGACAATGACATAAAAAGACATTGCTGACAACATGTGTCAAAGTTTAACAGTCATGAACTTGCCTTGTTGGGGCTTACAACAGATAGAGCCAAAAACTGGATTAGTGTGGAGGATGCAGCTAAATAACCAGGAGCACTGTAATGGTGAAGTGATATGACTGCATCATACATCAATGGTGGATGGATGTGGGGTAAAGCTCTTAAAACATGGAAGGTGTTATGGGTGAAGTGATATGACTGCATCATACATCAATGGTGGATGGATGTGGGGTAAAGCTCTTAAAACATGGAAGGTGTTATGAGTGAAGTGATATGACTGCATCATACATCAATGGTGGATGGATGTGGGACGTGGTGGTCGAGAGGTAGCGCTCTCGACTGTCATACCGATGGTCACGGGTTCGAATCCACACGAAGGTGAGGATCCGCTCTCGTGGCCTGAGGAGTCCCCGAGTCACCCAGCTCCGAATGGGTACCTAACTAGACAATAGTTAGGCGGCTGGGGTAATGCGTGGAACCCCTATAGCCGTGGCCTGTGACCGCTGCATCACTTGCCAACAGATCATCTCTCATGGTCTGTGGACGCAAGTATCTTCTGCATAGAAGGAGCGTCTGTATATCTAAGATAAAGCTCTTAAAACATGGAAGGTGTTATGAGTGAAATGATATGACTGCATCATACATCAATGGTGGATGGATGTGGGGTAAAGCTCTTAAAACATGGAAGGTGTTATGGGTGAAGTGACACAGACCAACAACTTTATCAATTTCAGTTTTTTTTTTACCAGGAAATAAACTTTAGAGACATGCCTTATCATTGAGAGTTGCTGTGGCCCAGTAAGAAATTCTCAGGGAAATTTTCCAACTGATTGAGGAAGTCTGTCTATTTATGGTCTTCAAAGTTATTTAGGATAAAAAAAAGCAATGTGAGTTGGGATATTTGTCTTCACACTAATGCCACAACTTGAATCTGCAGGGACAGGACCATTTAATAACTGTGATGCATGAAGCAGTGAGAGCTTTTCAAGAGAAACTGTGACACCAATTCACCAATTCTACTTGTATCAATTTCTCTGTTGCTAACTGTTGAATCAAGTTATGCTTTGAAGTTTCCCATTCATTACTGAAACACTTGGCTCACTTTGCACCAAGTGACCTTGAACCACAGAAAGTAAAGTAGAGCTATTTTGTTATTCATTTTTCATAGATCTGGAAACTGCACATGAAGTTTGTCAATTTGCTAATAGTGCTGCAATTTTAGGGAAATGTAGTATAACACTAAAGGAAGAGTGCAAAATGATGGGGCCTCTTCACCTGTTTCATTCCTGCACTAACTTTGTTTCTGCCTGAGAAGCTATTTATGTGATAAAGATGAAAACAATGTCATGTGAGTTGTCCTGATGATTATGTGCAATTCATTGAGCATTTCAGTGACACAGAACATTTGCTCTGGACATAGTTCTCAAGAAAAGACATCAAATGTCAAGCTCTGACAACAACAAGTGGAAATAGATACGCCAATGATTTGTATTTATCAAAACGTTTTAACTTACATTATATTTAAAGTATCTAATTTCCACTTACTGAATGTTCAAATCACAATCTAATGTGTAATTTGAGTTTAGGCCTGTAGAGCGACTGAGTTTGATGCACTTGTTCTAAACTACTGGAATGCCAGATTTCAGCTAAATCAACGCAGTAAAACACCACCAGCTTGCTGGCTAACAAAGGGTTGCGACTTATTTAAGAAAAAAGAAACTTTAACTTCAAATTAACACAAAGAAAATTGCAACAGCTGGAATGCCATTGGGTACCACATGTTTGGGTAAAAACTCTGTCAATGATGTCTCAAGCTAAGAGATTACTCACCAAGAAGAAATCAGATAACTAGTGGTCTTTGATCCCAAGAATCATGTGTACAACTCTTAGTTTTCTTCTTACACTCGCCAAATTAGACCACACTTATTCCAGTCCATACCAAATAGTATTTTAAAAAATTTCAGATTTGATTCTGATATGATAATTTTAACTAAAAAGCTTTTTACTTGCAAATTCTTCTTAGGAAAACTAACACCTATAAGCTAGAGGTTAATTTTCATCAAACATGTAACCCTAAGACAGTGAAAGTTAATAAAACTTGACCCCTTCACACTAAACCTAAGAAGAATGCTGCACAGGATGGCTCAGCTAAAGGGAGCCTGTTCCCAAGCTCTCACCACACTTGTACTAAAATTGTTAAGACCAACGTCAAGCAAACAACTCTTGTAATAATAACAGTAAAACTTGTGCCGTTGTTACATTAAGGTTTTATTATGTTACTGCTGCTCATGTACTCTTAGCTCTTGCACTATGCCTTGACAAGTGAATTATAAATAAATATAATATATAGATTAAAAAAGATGCTTGGATGTTAGAGCCGCTTGTGTGTTAGCTCCCCTGGATCTTAATCATTAACGACCTTAATGAATTCAAGCTTTTAAGACAACCTCTGACGTATAAGATGACCCTCTGACATATAAGATGACCCTCTTACGTATAAGATGACCCTCTGACTTTTAAGAAGAATTTCATGGGATAAAAAGTTGTTTCATTCACAGGAAAATACAGTACTTTAAAATGTTTATCATTACACAACAGTCACTCAATCATGAACAAAGTTTTAACAAATCAATCACTTGACTTTGTGAGTCAGCAAAATATCCTATACTATTTCTTAAGGGCCCATGATCAGTATGGCTCTTATAATAACTTGTAATATTACTGGATATTTGATTTCAATTTTTAATTTTATTATTAAATATCCTTTTGTTGTTGTTTTTTTTCCAAGGAAATTCGCAAACTGCAATCCCAGAATTCTGAGCTGATCACCATACTTGGAGGACTAACTGAGCAGAGGAATAGTATCATTGAGACGTTGAGACAGCACATGAAGCAATGTTCAGACTACCAGGCCACACAGAACGCAGCTGTGGGCATGTCTCAGAGAGTTCTAGAGATGCTGGGCTTCCCTTCGTCTTCCCTGCAGCATGAGATTCCAGGTGTGTCCAGTCTGTACATCAGCACAGCTGACCACTCGTCCACCTCACCCTGCAGCCAGAGTCCATCATTGATTATAAAAGAAGAGGAATGTTCTTCCTATTCCAGCTGCCCTTCATCTCCCCTCATCGTAGGTCTCAGTGGCAAGCTTATCAAAGTGGACGATTCTCTATCCAGGCCGACTTGTAAGTCAGTGGTGAAAATAGAAGACTCACCTCCCATTTTGAGTGGACACCTGGTCCAATCCACTGTTGTCAGTCCACCAAGTGTGTCCTTTCCCAAGCCAGCCAGCTCACACGTCCAACATTTTGACCCCTCTCTTTTACCTGCGCCGAGAACTTTTGTCTCCAATCATCACAGGACTTCTCACAATGTTGGGCCGCTTTCATCATCTTTCCCGCTGGACGAATCAACTGATGAAGAGGAGTTTACCCAGTACAAGCACAAGCTCATGAAACACAGGAAACAGTCATCGTCAGATTTCACCCATCCGTCACTGTCCTCTAGCTTTCGTCCATACAGAGTAGCACTGGAGCGAAGTTTTTCTTTCCCTTGCTCGACCAGTGAGTCGAGATCAACAGTTGACCTGCAGTCCATCAATACATCGGTCATGACTCGGTCTGACATGAGTAGCATTTACGAGGCGTACGGGTCATTAGCTTCACCATCTTCTTCCGAAACAGGCAGCAAGGCAGATCCACTGGACAGCCCCCTGGACCTTGTGGTCAAGAACAGGTCGAGTAGTGTCATTGATGAGGATTTTGAGAGACAATTCCGTATTGGGCCCACTGACACCTGGCCCCCTGCAGGCACGAGAACTGGCACCACAAGACCAGGGGCCTTGTCGGGCGCCCTTGAACGTAGAAGGTCAGTTGATGATCACCACCAGTCCCCACCCCAGCCACTTAACCTTAGTAAGGAGTCGCTGGTGGATGATGATGTCACCCTGTCTCATACAAGCAGCTGCAGCAACAGTCCTCATCACTACGCTAGGTCTGCTAGTAAATATTCTGGATATAGCATTGATCCCTATAGCTAGTACTTGCTAAGAGGGTTCTTTATGGGGTTTTTTTATAAACTTTTTTTTTTTTCATTTAATTGCTACTAGTCTCTAGAAACTAAACATTTCTCAGTGATTGAGATGTCATTTTTTTAAAGCTGTATTCTAGTTATTTAGTTGTGATACCAAAAGGAGATGAAACGAGTTATCAAACTTTTTAAAATGAGTGGTTAAGTTTCCTTGATATATTTTTTTTTTTCAGTATTTTTGTTTTTGTTAATTTAATGATTGCATGTTCACTGCCTTGTTTTTAAAAATATTTTTATAGGATTTTTTTTACAATGATACAAATTTTGTCCAAACATTAAAATGCACTTTTTACCTAAGAGCTTCTAATAAATATTTTGTGGGATATCTTACCTCAATTGAACATTTTTTAAAGGCTTAAATTAATATATTTAAAAAAAATAAGAATTTGATTAAATTTTAACTACTTTGTTTACAATAATATTTTATGATGATAATTCTGTGCTATTATATATTTGTGTGCTAAATGAATGAAGATTTTTAAGCTAAACTTGTTTAACCATAATAGCGGCAACTTAAAAGAGTCCAAGAATATTGACAGCTATTATTTGTTTGCTTGTTGGTTGCTTTCTTTGTTTACATTTTATATGTTCTTACTGTGATAACGCTTTTATCCTCAACATAATATTTAGTAATAAAGTAACCTCAAGTACCACAGACAAATTGAGTGCTGTGGGTGCTAACTGAGCCATAGGCAGCTTTTTTTTTTTGCATTTGCAAACTTTTTTAATTTAAAAAAAAAACTGTAGTCATTTAAATAAATTATGCAAATTTAAATTTGATTGTAATTTGTTTTAAAGTTTTTCACAAATGAAGCTGCTAGTCTCACCAAAAAAGAACAACAGCAGTTCTAAGAATATCATATCATTAGTAATGATATTAAGGGTTACTTCCTAATTGTCTGACAATTACTAGGAATATAAAACAATGATGATAAAACCTTAGATAGCTCTAAAATACTTGCATGCCAAGATTTTTATTTTTATAGGCATGCTTGAAGAATGTTCAGTTACATTTTCAAATATATATTTTTTGTTTTCTGTTGTAAAACTTTGAGAATTTTCTTCTGAGTGCTTTAATATTTGAATGAGCTGAATCTCTAGAAGACATGAAGCCTCGATGGGATAAAATTTTACAGCTACAACATAACCAATCTGTTTATATTTATGTGCTGTCTTAAGTTTATAGGCTTGGAAGAAAGATTGTAATCAATGTAAATTTGAGAGATTTTTATTTGTCACCGCATTCGTCTTCCCGGTAACATTCAGAAAAAAAAAAGATTTATTTGTAATAAGCCAGTTGATGTGATACTTAGCTTTTCTTGTTACACTGTTTTCAGTTGTTGTAACTAGTTTCTTTGTCCTGTTTCATTTTAAGTAGAGTTATAGTCTACCTCAAAGCTCTTGTATACATTTTTTTTTGTAATTTTGCGATGACTGGCCAAGTAAGTAGAATAGGCCAGAGCCACCAGTGTTTATTGTGATAGCACGTTGATAGATTCACAAAAAAGTTGATTCTGTATCCTTGGTTTTTTGTCCCCCTCAGAATTTTTAGAACATTTAGTCTTGTTGAAGTTTGTGCAATCATTAATATGAGAGGGCATTGTCAACAACTTGGTGTGTCATCAGTAGGTGTGTCATCAGGTTTGTCATCAGTAGGTGTGTCATCAGTAGGTGTGTCATCAGGTGTGTCATCAGTAGGTGTGTCATCAGTAGTTGTGTCATCAGTAGGTGTGTCATCAGTAGGTGTGTCATCAGTAGGTGTGTCATCAGTAGGTGTGTCATCAGCAGTGTGTCATCAGTAGGTGTGTCATCAGTAGGTGTGTCATCAGTAGGTGTGTCATCAGTTGGTGTGTCATCAGCAGTGTGTCATCAGTAGGTGTGTCATCAGCATTGTGTCATCAGTAGGTGTGTCATCAGTAGGTGTGTCATCAGTAGGTGTGTCATCAGTAGGTGTGTCATCAGCAGTGTGTCATCAGTAGGTGTGTCATCAGTAGAATCATTGTACCGGTGGCAGCTCTATTCCTACATCATCTCAGCAGAGCAAATACTTGTCAGTCAGTGCGTAATATACTACTCTAATGATGTAGTATTTCTTGTCATATGAAACATGTTCAGTTCTCATGTTAGTACATGCTTCAATTTGATCTTAGCCTATCTGCCAGCAATATTATTAGCATTTTGTCACACATTCAGCTTTTTATTAAACATCATACTATGATTTCTGATGAGAGTCAACCATTATTTTTCATACAATATTGTATTGATTATGTTGTAAGGTTGAAACGCAGCATAGCAACATCTCTAGTACATTCATCTCAAACAGTGGAATCATTTCTTTGTGGAAACAGTATTCAGTAAATATATCTATAGCTCTTCTCTTATCTGTTTAATATTTCAATTTGGATTAAAACATTTTATTACAAAATGTGCCATGGCCTTGACCTAATACGCAATGATTCCTATGTCAACTTGAGGGAAAGATCCATTCCTTTCAGAGACAAATGACACTGCTTACAATGATTCTGTCATAATGATATCTGGAATATACATGTAGGAAGGAAAATAAACTGAAACACAATTAATAAAGAAGTAATATAGTAAGTAAATATGTTAGTAGAGTGTCCCATCATTTAATTGTTTCCAGTAAAGGTAGCTAGTCTGTGTCCAGTAAGGGTAGCTAGTCTGTGTCCAGTAAGGGTAGCTAGTCTGTGTACAGTAAGGGTAGTAGTTTGTGTATTCCAGTATTTCCTTCAGTTGTTGATGTAATAAAGAAAATCAGTTGTTAGATACTCAGATCATCTTGCATTTCCAGACATAAATGGCATTCTATACATTACTAAAAGGCAAGCAGCTCACCAGTAAATACTGTCTACAAATAAAACCGTTTATTCTCTTGTGTACTTGCTGTGTTGTGCCCATTTACAGAATGGTGTGAACACACATTCATTTCAACTTAACTAGCGTTAAGTGAAGATTGATGGATGTATATAACATATATATAATTTGTTTTTGCAAGTTTGATCTAAATATTATTTTAAAAAATTGTGTTTAGTGAAGCTACTAGTATGATATGACTTTCCTATTATCGGTTTGAATTGATAAATTTTAATCAAGATTTAAAATTGAAAAAAGTATTGAAGAATTATTTATTGACTGAAAATAAAGTTACCAATGCATTTTTAACGAGAAAAGCATCCTTCATTATAATGTCTTTTGAAAATTTTAAAACTCTATTCTCTTGAGATGATTATTGCTTTTCTAACCAACCAAGTTGGAGCTTTTTTTGTTGGAGTGTAACATTATGAGAGAAAACTAATGCAGCATGAAACCTGATTGAAAAAGAAATCTGTCTGAAAACATCTTTAAAATTTTTTATTTTACAGTTTTCACCATTATTATGACATTGACAGATTTGTTACAGAATTGTAATAAATGATTAATAGGTCTGTAACATTGACAGAATTGTAATCCAATGATTAGTAGGTCTGTAACATTGACAGAATTGTAATCCAATGATTAGTAGGTCTGTAACATTGACAGAATTGTAATCCGATGATTAGTAGGTCTGTAACATTGACAGAATTGTAATAAATGATTAATAGGTCTGTAACATTGACAGAATTGTAATAAATGATTAATAGGTCTGTAACATTGACAGAATTGTAATCCAATGATTAGTAGGTCTGTAACATTGACAGAATTGTAATCCAATTATTAGTAGGTCTGTAACATTGACAGAATTGTAACTGAAGTGTAATTAATAATGGGAAGTTATTTTAGTGAATGTCAAAATATCTCTTGGTGAAATTTTCTAACTGAAAGTTGTACAAATAAAGGTGGGTGGGGGGCAACCTTTGAGATGCATGTGGCAATGGGAAACATTAAAATTTATTTGGTACATCTTGGTTACTTTATAAATAAATGGTTAAACTGTCAATATGCATGTAACAGATATACAGGCAGGCTTAAGTCTTAAAGAGATCTTTCAGTCACTAGAAGAGATCCAACAGATATACAGGCAGGCTTAAGTCTTAAAGAGATCTTGCAGTCACTAGAAGAGATCCAACAGATATACAGGCAGGCTTAAGTCTTAAAGAGATCTTGCAGTCACTAGAAGAGATCCATTTCAAGGACTTGTCCCGCTACATTTACATTTCAACTACAAAACAAAACCTACTAACTACTTTGATAGCTTGTACAAAACTTATATATTAGACATTATAGAATACAAATAACATTGGTTGTTATTATTGAAAGTTCTTACCCAGAAGGTAAACTAAAAGCTGGTTTTAAAGTGGAAGCAGGCGTCAGAAATTCCTATTGATTCTTATCATTGTTTGTGATCATGAAAGAATAGGCAATTGAGTAGGAAGATGAACTCAATGAGTTGAATTTCTGTTCCGCAACCAATTTAGGGAAAGTTCCTAATAAATGATGGCAGTGTATAAGGTTAGACAACCAGACGATCATTGTATGGAATTCATAGAGAAAATGTAACAAAGGGAGGTAAAAATACACCTGGACGCACCTGACCTAGTTAAAGATTAGAAAGTAAGTCAAATCGTGAAGTTATTTTCACTTACAAATTAGAGCATAGCTTTTATTTTATTTCATTTGTTTCAAGCTCAAAGTTGCTACAAACCAATATTATACTTTGGTCCTATCAAATGCTTGCCCAGCCTGCTAGAAATGAAAATAAGTATCAATATTTTTGTACAAGTATATATATTGTAAATAGTCCTTTTGAAATATCCTTTGATAAATATATTTATAACTATACATATATATGGGCCAAAGAGAAATATATGTTTGAATTTTATGTGCCATACTGCAAGGCTGGATAAAATCATTTGATTTAAAAGTCACTAGTTTATTTCAGCAGTGCTCTTTTAAATAGCTGGTCATTGTGTTATTCTGTAGTCATTCATGAAACTTTTGTTTCTTAACCTTTAAATTTGGTTTTTAAAATTTTTTTAAAAATACAATACACCTCTGATAAATCTCTCATATTGTTTTCATAAAAATTTAGTTTGTGATGGAAATATGCATACAATTTTTTTTTAANTACAAAAAAACCAAATTTAAAGGTTAAGAAACAAAAGTTTCATTCATGAAACTTTTGTTTCTTAACCTTTAAATTTGGTTTTTAAAATTTTTTTAAAAATACAATACACCTCTGATAAATCTCTCATATTGTTTTCATAAAAATTTAGTTTGTGATGGAAATATGCATACAATTTTTTTTTAAAGTTCTTCTCTGACATGTCTGTTACGCTGTCGATTGTGGTAGTTCTAAAACACTGGGATGCCAGTCTTTTTTTAAAATGTTTAAACTGCAGTATTAGATGTGTTCCTCAAGCAGAAACTATTTTGTGTACTGAACTCAATGACAACCTGACAAATGCTTTGTGAATACAAACATTGGCAACTTGTTCCCCAGGAAAACCATATTGTAAAATGTTGATTTTCCCCCTGGTGTTTAAATGTGACTTTAGATAAAATGTTTAATGATAAATTGTGTTGATCAGATTTAAACGGTCAATCATATTATGCAGATTCAGTTTTCATATTGAATTTCATCATTTTAATAAAAAATCCAGACTTGCATAAAAATGTTGAGCTGAGCCCATAAAGTCATTAAGACTTTATTCTGCTATGTACATACCCCCCTCCCCTATCCCCTGTGCATTCCTATTTTTTCTCTCTCTTTTTTTAAAGTTGCTGTGAATTGTTTAAAATTTCTACAAAAACAAAAACAAAATAAATCAATTTTTTAGTGTGTGTGTTTTTTGTGTGCTAACAACTCCACTTAGCATTTTTGTTGAGAAATATTCCTCAGATTGGTGCATACATTGTGCTTGACAGACCTTGTGCTTCCTATTATTACTGCATTACATTTCCTGATATTCATTGCCTGAAACTGAAATACAATTCATTCAAAGTCCAGTGATGTTGGCATGTGCACAAAAATTGTCATGTTGCAAGAGCGTGTAGATTTCAATGTTTATATTGACTTGCCTGTTTGTATTTGATTTGCCCTGACTTGACCATGTGGTGTATCTGATTTGGTCTGACTTGACCATGGGGTATATCTGATATGTACTGACTTGACCATGTGGTGTATCTGATATGCCCTGACTTGACCATGTGGTGTATCTGATTTGGTCTGACTTGACCATGTGGTGTATCTGATTTGGTCTGACTTAACCATGTGGTGTATCTGCCTTGACCATGTGGTGTATCTGACTTGGCCTGACTTGACCATGTGGTGTATCTGACTTGACCATGTGGTGTATCTGACTTGACCATGTGGTGTATCTGATTTGGTTTGACTTGACCATGTGGTGTATCTGATTTGGTCTGACTTGACCATGTGGTGTATCTGATTTGGTCTGACTTGACCATGTGGTGTATCTGATTTGGTCTGACTTTACCATG
>MUZC01004489.1:359797-375689 GCA_002072015.1 Radix auricularia | reverse complement strand
GTGTCAAAGACATCACTCACATGTAACAACACCAGTGGTGTCAAAGACATCACTCACATGTAGCAACAGGGGTTGTGTCAAAGACATCACTCACATGTAGCAACAGAGGTTGTGTCAAAGACATCACTCACATGTAACAACAGAGGTTGTGTCAAAGACATCACTCACATGTAACAACAGAGGTTGTGTCAAAGGCATCACTCACATGTAACAACAGAGGTTGTGTCAAAGACATCACTCACATGTAACAACAGAGGTTGTGTCAAAGACATCACTCACATGTAACAACACCAGTGGTGTCAAAGACATCACTCACATGTAACAACACCAGTGGTGTCAAAGACATCACTCACATGTAGCAACAGAGGTTGTGTCAAAGACATCACTCACATGTAACAACACCACGGGTTGTGTCAAAGACATCACTCACATGTAACAACACCAGAGGTTGTGTCAAACTCAATCACTCAGATGTAACACCAGAGATTGTGTCACACTCAATCACTCACATGTAACAACACCAGAGGTTGTGTCACACTCAATCACTCACATGTAACAACACCAGAGGTTGTGTCACACTCAATCACTCACATGTAACAACAGAGATTGTGTCACACTCAATCACTCACATGTAACAACACCAGAGGTTGTGTCACACTCAATCACTCACATGTAACAACAGAGATTGTGTCAGACTCAATCACTCACATGTAACAACACCAGAGATTGTGTCACACTCAATCACTCATCAGGCCTTTACACTGCTGTTATTTAGTTTAAAAAGTGAAGTTTCCATATTCCTGGAGATGTTACTTTAAAAATAATCTGTTAAGACGACAAGAAACGCAAACTTTACATTTCAATCATGCCCAGCCCAGCCCACCAACTATGTAGCCTTATCCTGAGCCTTCCGTCCCACTCCAGCCCACCAACTATGTAGCCTTATCCTGAGCCTTCCGTCCCACCCCAGCCCACCAACTATGTAGCCTTATCCTGAGCCTTCCATGAATTGACATTCAAACCAACAATCAAGAAGTAAATTGATGTTCATTTAAAATTAAACCCAAAAAGTTGATGGTTTTAATTACAGTGCTCATTACACCTCCCATCTTAAGTGAATCGACGTATGATGCAGTGGTATGCTAACAATTGCCAGCACAGATCTGCATCTTAAATATAGCATTCTTCTAACTAGTCAACTATATTTCGCCCCCCCCCCCACCTCCACATCGCCGGTGCTCTATTACGTTTCTTCTTCTCTGGCAGATTAACGTAGGTAAAAAATGTCGGTACCTGTCAGCCGAAGGAAGGATATCAATACTAATATTATCTTCTTCTCTGCGATGAAAAATTAGAGCTGTGCGGTGACAGCCGTGTTTATACCACGTTATTATTTTCTTGTTTCGTTCCTGTCCCCAAAATTTCAAATTTCCCAACTTAAATTTAAACCACTTCTGATGGTCCAGAGATCTCAAAATTTCACCACAGATAGATCTTGGATGACTATGCATAGTTTCAAAATTTCATATCGATCGAATGTACCGTAATTAAATTAAAGCATTTTTAGTTTATCTCTATATAGCATCTGTATCTGTCTACTATTGTTGACATCCACGTGGCACTGGAGTTCAACCCGTGACCACATCCCCGTGGTATAAAAACTTAGGGCGGGTGCTTATGATTTTACACTTGGACCAGAAAAAAAAATTAAATAGAAGTAAAAAATAAGATTTAAAAAAAAAAACAACACGTTTTATAAGTGGACTTTAAAAGAAATAATTTAAAACTTATAAGGTCAAGTGCTTTGATTTAATATAACTAAAGGCGTGAGCGGATGCTTATTTACCCATTCAAACAAAATAATTGATTTTATTCTAGATCATAATGGATATACTAAATACGAAAAATATTCTGTATGTCTTTCGTGGTCCCGCTGAAAAATATGAGTCTGTTTTTATATAAGAAAAAAACTACGTTTGGGTCACGTCCCCCAGAGAATAATAATTAAAACAATTTTTTCGCCTGTTACCATTGCTGAGGTGTACCCAACAACTTTCCAAAGTTTCATGCTTCTACCTACACGGGAAATAGAAGAATTAGTGATTTTCCATTTTATATAGCCCATATAAGGGGGAACAATTTTTGGGCCCCATCAAAATTCCTTTTCGCAAATTTTCGTCGTGAGAGGGTACCCAACAAATTCCCAAAGTTTCATGCTTCTACCTACACGGGAAGTTGGAGAATTAGTGATAGTGATCAGTGATTTATGGCTTTGGCTTTTTTTAAGTATAGATCAGGGGGCGCAACCTTTGGGCTATTGGCGGCCGCTTAAAAAATTACTTTTGCAACGGCCGCCAAAAATGTTTCTCTGAAATACGAAACTGTCACTATCAAAAATTTATCTCTCGTCAACGCGAGATAATAATGACATCATCATAATGTATTGTAAGCAAACACAGTGCTTAATTACAAACAAAAACTTTTCCATCGATATTCTCTTATATTTCTACTTTATTGAATATTGTCATGTAACCATCATGTCACACAGCAAGAGTATATTTTTAAGTGGCATTAGTACACTGAGAGCACAGTAAATGAAGAAGTTTTAATCTGCTTCACTAACACTGTCCATGTAACTTAGCTGTCCAGTGTCCAGAAATTAGTCGCTGCCTTGCTCTTGAATGTTTGCCGAGAGTCGTACAAAGTCCAGACATTCGCTGGAGATAATCAGTCGTATGCCTGACCCTAGATTGGTGTCCACCAGTCGGTTTCGATATTTGTTCTTGAGATATTTCATCCGTGAAAATGACGCTTCGCACAAGTGAATGCTTCCAAACAGCACTAGAGTGTTTCTTGCTATTTCGCGAAGCTTGGGATACTTACTCCACAGCTACTTTCCATGTCTTCAGTAGATGGTTTTTGTCCTTGAAGTTCTTCACAAGCTGCACGTTATTTTTTTAGTTCGATCAGTTCCATCTGGACATCCAACGGCGCACTCCCTGTCTCAACCAAATGTGCAGAAGCAACAAGTCCCATATTTTCTGAGATCTTGTCGAAATCATGAAAAAATTATGCGAATTCCAACAACAGCGCTTCGAGGACGCCTGAAAAGGATATAGCCGGAATTTCCTCTTTTCTTATTTCTTGGCTCTCGATTAGAGCGGTGAGTTGCGGGAAATGATAGATATTGAGCTGTTGGATATGACCCTGCAGCAGACGACATTTGTCACAGAAATCCTGTACTCTTCTGTACATCAGGCAATCTGTTGTTCCTTTGCCTTGCAGAGACTCCTTGAGGCAGTTGCTATAAATTAACAAGTCTATAAGGAAGTCTAGAGATGCTAAGAAGGCCTGGATCTGCAGCGGGCAGTCTTTGTTTTATGTGGCATAAACTTCCAGTATCCAGTGATACTTGTACACAGGCCTCTGTATTTGCGTGTACTGTAACAGCTACTGAAGTTGACCGACGTGTTGCACGGTTACACAAAGCAAGCACGGTCCAGCGATTGTGCGCATCACATGGTTTCAGCGCGCTTCAAATTTAGGCTTCTAAACTACATGACCTGCCCTCAGCTACATCGGAAGCCCAACACCAGCGCGGCAAGAGCTATTTCAATGTCTATGAGCGCAAAGCACTGCAGCGAACTCTGCAGCTACTGGAGTCGTAATTTGTTTCGCAATAACAAGGGCTTAAGATTGTAAATGAAAATTCGATATTTTGTATACAACTTTACATAATATACTGTCAAATTGAAAATATTTGACGGCCGCAGGTTATGATAGTTTAAACAGATTTCCACGACCGCACATTTTCGTACCCACGGCCGCAGATTGCGCACCCCTGGTATAGATGTATGAGCTAAATAACGAGTGGCCGAATATCCCGCATGTTGGATATCCGGGCCGGATATTGGGATTTCTGACTCTATCCGGTTTCGGCAAATACTTATGACAGGTCCTGATAGGATCGGGCTATAAAATGTAAGAAAGCATTATTTGAAATCAAATAATAATAATAATCTATACTAATACAAGGGAAAGCCCTCACAGACTGACTTACTCACTGATTCATCACTAATTCTCCAACTTCCCATGTGGGTAGAAGAATGAAAATTTGGGAAGATGTTGGGCACCCTCATGTGGGGCCGGGGACACAAAAGATTTTCTTCCTTATATGGGCATTATAAAAAATGAAAATCACCAATTTTCCTATTTCCCGTATAGGTAGAAGCATGAAACTTTGGGAAGCATAATTAGTTTGGGTTAGTTCTTTTCCATGAATGAAATATTTTGAATTTATTTGTTTCGTTTTCTTTGTTACTCTTAGAAGTTGACACTTTTCTGGGTGGAAAGACACACTTCAGTTAGTTCCCCATTTTATTAATGCATCTGAATCTTTTTGTAAAATTTTGCTATCTTGTTCTGACTCAGATCTAATTGTTCTATAGATTATACAATCATCAGCAAATAACCTAACTTTTATTCCTGTTGAGATATTATTGGATAAATCATTTATATAAAATAAAAATAGTAAGGGACCTAGCACAGTTCCTTGTGGAACTCCTGAGTTAACCTTTATTGGTGTAGATTTAGATCCATTAATTATTACAGTTTGCTCCGTACCCAATAGGAAGTCTTGGATCCTGTGATGTAAAGGGCCTGAGATTCCAAAGTATTTAAGTTTTTTAAGTAAACTAAGCTGGTGAACTTTGTCAAATGCTTTGTGAGAAGTCTAATAATATTGAATCTATTTCACCATTATTGTCTAAGCCTTTTGATAGTTCATCTATTCGACCTATTAATTGTGTTTCACATAATATGTTTTTTTCTAAAGCCGTGTTGATGTGGGCATAGGGCATTATATTTGTCAAGGTGGTTAACTATTCTACAATATATTATATGTTCTAGTAACTTACAGGTGATACTAGTAAATGATACAGGTCTGTATATACCGGGGTCTGATTTATCACCTTTCTTAAAGAGTGGAGTTACGTTGGCTAATTTAACATACTGTGGCACTTTACCCTGGTTTAGAGAGGTTTCAAAAAGAACTAAAAGGATTGGGGACAGTTCATTGCTTAGTTTTCTTAATAACCTTGCAGGTAATTTATCTGGGGAAGTAGCTTTATTTATTTTACGATTTTTTAGGATTGACTGTATACCTAACTCGTCTGCAGTTATGTTACCTAGATAGTTAGATAGCAGATGCTCTCCAAATTTTGGATAACAAATATTTTAATAAATAGTTTTAAATACTAAATCCGGATTTGGCAAATATTAGGGCCGAATTTTCCGGATCCGACCAATAGAAACAATTACATATCCGACCAATAGTAACAGAAAAATATCCGGCCAATAGTAACAAAAAACATATCCGATCAATAGTAACAAAACATATCCGACCAGCCCTAAAGGTAAAATTACGTATTTTAATGTGTTTTAAAATACGCATAGCTTTCCTAGTAAGAATTTTAGCCAAGACAAGAAATATAGCCCAGATCCATTGGTAGCCGAAAACCAAACTGTTGCCAAAAACTATAACTGTGGCAAAAAACTGTACATGTGGCCAAAAACCGTAAATGTAGCAAAAAACTATAACTGTAGCCAAAAACTATAACTCTGGCCAAAACTATAACTGTAGCCAAAAACTATAGCTGTAGCCAAAAAACTATAACTGTAGCCAAAAACTATAACTGTAGCCAAAAACTATAACTGTAGCCAAAAACTGAACATGTAGCCAAAAACTATATAAGCGCCCAAAAAACTATAACTGTAGCCAAACTTTATAACAGTAGTCTGATCAGACTCTGTTATGAAGTTAGCCAAGTTAGTCGACCAATCAGAAGAGAGAAAGTCCAATGATCAAATGGCGTGACGTTGTCCGACGTCTGCATCGATTTTTGCCAAATGTAAATGAATCGTCGAGAGCCTCGGCTTCTCCTGGTCAGTGTTTCCAAACATGTCCACGTGTAGTGGCCATCACAAGCCACTCAAGATGAGGTCAACTCCTTGAACTGCATCCTTGATTGCGTTGTGTGGTTGGAATCCTCTTTTTGTGTGTGTGTGTGTGTGTGTGTGTGTGTGTGTGTGTGTGAATGACCACGGCTTCACGTTATCTTTTCTTTACGACACACATTCAAAGATGTTCCACACTTTACCACCTCTACATCCTTAAACCTATTGGTCCCGTCTGCAACACACATGGTTCTTTTTACTTGGTCACACCCAAAGCTACTTCGTTCCACCTACAACCCACTTGGTCCCACCTACAACCTACTTAATCCCACCTACAACCTACTTGATCTCACCTACAACCCACTTGGCCCTACCTACAACCCACTTGGTCCAACCTACAACCTACTTGATCTCACCTACAACCCACTTGGTCCCACCTACGACCCACTTGGCCCCACCTACAACCCACTTGGTCCCACTTACAATCTAATTGTTCCCACATCCAGCCTACTCAGTCAAACTACAAGCTACTTGGTCCCACCTACAACCCACTTGGCCCCACCTACAACCCACTTGGTCCAACCTACAACCCACTTGGTCCCACCTACAACCCACTTGGCCCCACCTACAACCCACTTGGTCCAACCTACAACCTACTTGATCTCACCTACAACCCACTTGGCCCCACCTACAACCCACTTGGTCCCACCTACAACCCACTTGGTCCCACTTACAATCTACTTGTTCCCACATCCAGCCTACTCAGTCAAACTACAAGCTACTTGGCAACACCTACTGTATACTTGGCCCCACCCACAACCTACTCAGTTCCACCTACAACCTACTTGGCAACACCTACTATATACTTGGCCCCACCCACAGTCCACAACCTACTTGGCTCCATCTACTTAAAGATCTGAGTCTCTCTACCCGCCCCTTTAAAATTCTGCTTGTGTGTTGATAGAGAACATCATATTAGGGTCCATATCCCCCAACTACTAAAGCTACAATGACGTCATCAATTCGAGATGACGTATGTTTTATTAGCACTTCAACGCCGGCTTTTTATGAATGAATTGTTGCCCCGATGAGCTCCCCTGATGATGTAAAATGAAATCAACTGTAGCAATTTGAATAATTTTTAGGCAAGACTCATACATAATTCCATTACACATTTATCGTCTGCAAAATGTGAGAGTTGAGGGGAAAAAACGGAGAGTGTGGATGGGAGACTTAATGTTGTGTTCTACGATTAGAGATATCCTTGGCTTATCTGTCTGGTGGTCAGTCTGTCTAGTGGTAAGTCTGTCTGGTGGCCAGTCTGTCTGGTGGCTAGTCTGTCTGGTGGCCAGTCTGTCTGGTGGTCAGTCTAGTGGCCAGTCTGTCTGTGGCCAGTCTGTCTGGTGGCTAGTCTGTCTGGTGGCCAGTCTGTCTGGTGGTCAGTCTAGTGGCAAGTCTATCTGGTGGCCAGTCTGTCTGTTGGTCATTCTGGAGGCAAATCTATCTGGTGGCCAGTCTGACTGTAGGCAATTCTGTCTGGTGGCCAAAATGTCTTGTGGTCAGTCTGGTGGCCAGCCTGTCTGGTGGCCAGTCTGTCTGGTGGCAAATCTGTCTGGTGGTCAGTCTGTCTGGTGGCCAGTCTGTCTGGTGGAAAATCTGTCTGGTGGTCAGTCTGTTTGGTGGCCAGTCTGTCTGGTGGACAGTTTGTCTGGTGGCCAGTCTGTCTGGGGGCAAGTCTGTCTGGTGGCCAGTCTGTCTGGTGGCCAGTCTGGTGGCAAATCTATCTGGTGGCCAGTCTGTCTGTTGGTCATTCTGGTGGCAAATCTATCTGGTGGCCAGTCTGACTGTAGGCAATTCTGTCTGGTGGCAAATCTGTCTGGTGGTCAGTCTGTCTGGTGGCCAGTCTGTCTGGTGGCAAATCTGTCTGGTGGTCAGTCTGTCTGTAGGCAATTCTTTCTGGTGGCCAGTCTGACTGATGGCCAGTCTGTCTGTTGGTCAGTCTGGTGGCCAGCCTGTCTGGTGGCAAGTATGTCTGGTGGCCAGTCTGTCTGTTGGTCAGTCTGGTGGCCAGCCTGTCTGGTAGCCAGTCTGGTGGCCAGTCTGTCTGGTGGCAAGTCTGACTGGTGGCCAGTCTGTCTGGTGGCCAGTCAGTCTGGTGGCAAGACTTCTGGTGGCGAGTCTGTCTGGTGGTAGGTTGTCTGGTGGTCGATTTGTCTGCTGGCCAGTCTGTCTGATCTGTCTGGTGGTCAATTTGTCTTGTCTGTCTGGGGTTAAGTCTGTCTGGTCTGTCTAGGGGTCAGTCTGTGTGGTGGTCAGTCATTCCGGTATGTCTGGTAGCCAGTCTGTCTGGTGTGTTTTCTGGTCAGTCTGGTGGTCAGTCTAGAGGTCAGTCTGTCTAGAGGTCAGTCTGTCTAGGGGTCAGTATGTCTAGAGGTCATTCTGTCTAGGGGTCAGTCTGTCTTGTGGCCAGTCTGTCTAGTGGGCAGTCTGGTGGCCAGTCTGTCTGGTGGCCAGTCTGTCTGGGGGCAAGTCTGTCTGGTGGCCAGTCTGTCTGGTGGCCAGTCTGTCTGGTGGCCAGTCTGTCTGGTGGCCAGTCTGTCTGGTGGCCAGTCTGGTGGCAAATCTATCTGGTGGCCAGTCTGTCTGTTGGTCATTCTGGTGGCAAATCTATCTTGTGGCCAGTCTGACTGTAGGCAATTCTGGCTGGTGGCCAAAATGTCTTGTGGTCAGTCTGGTGGCCAGTCTGTCTGGTGGCCAGTCTGTCTGGTGGCAAATCTGTCTGGTGGTCCGTCTGACTGGTGGACAGTCTGTCTGGTGGCAAATCTGTCTGGTGGTCAGTCTGTCTGTAGGCAATTCTTTCTGGTGGACAGTCTGACTGATGGCCAGTCTGTCTGTTGGTCAGTCTGGTGGCCAGCCTGTCTGGTGGCAAGTCTGTCTGGTGGCCAGTCTTTCTGTTGGTCAGTCTGGTGGCCAGCCTGTCTGGTAGCCAGTCTGGTGGCCAGTCTGTCTGGTGGCAAGTATGACTGGTGGCCAGTCTGTCTGGTGGCCAGTCAGTCTGGTGGCAAGACTTCTGGTGGCAAGTCTGTCTGGTGGCCAGTCTGTCTGTTGGTCAGTCTGGTGGCCAGCCTGTCTGGTAGCCAGTCTGTCTGGCGGCAAGTCTGACTGGTGGCCAGTCTGTCTGGTGGCCAGTCTGTCTGGTGATAGGTTGTCTGGTGGTCGATTTGTCTGCTGGCCAGTCTGTCTGATCTGTCTGGTGGTCAATCTGTCTGGGGTTTAGTCTGTCTGGTCTGTCTAGGGGTCAGTCTGTCTGGTGGTCAGTCATTCCGGTATGTCTGGTAGCCAGTCTGTCTGGTGTGTTTTCTGGTCTGTCTGGTGGTCAGTCTAGAGGTCAGTCTGTCTAGAGGTCAGTCTGTCTAGGGGCCAGTAAGTCTAGAGGTCATTCTGTCTAAGGGTCAGTCTGTCTGGTTTCAGCCTGTCTGGTGGCAAGACTGTCTGGTGTGATTCTATCTGGTCTGTCTACGGATCAGTCTGTCTAGAGGTCAGTATGTCTAGGGGTCAGTCTGTCTAGGGGTCAGTCTGTCTGGTGGTTAGTCTGTCCCGTCTATATGGTGGCCACTCTGATATGTTTATATCCGGTCTGTCTTGTGGTCAGTGTGTTTGTTATGTCTATTGGTCAGTGTGATTGGTCTTTTATGAGGTCAGTTTGTCTGGTGGTCAGTTTCTCGGGACCGTCTAGTGATAAATCTGTCTAATAATTTATCTAGTTTGTTTCTCTTTTTTTATGCGCGTATGAAGAAGTAAATGGCCAAAGGTCATAGAACAATACTCAAAAAAACAATCAAACAAACAAACAACAAACAAACAACAAACAAACAACAAACAAACAACAAACAAACAACAAACAAACAACAAACAAACAACAAACAAACAACAAACAAACAAACAAACAAACAACAAACAAACAAACAACAAACAAAGCCCGGTGTTATTTAAAGTCCCATTAACTTTTAATGTCGAGTCAATCTCTGCAGTACGTCTCATCTCTAATTTATCTCAGTTCTAACAAGGTGCTACGACTTTGTGTTGTCTAATGTACTGTACTCAATTTTGTGATTGGTTTACATCGGGCTGCAATAAGCGTTGAGCTTTCACCCTAACTTGTTAATTTCTTAACCCTCAATCTGGTCACTTTCATAGATGTCTGAGTGACAGATGTGTTGGTAATTAATGTGTGAGTGACATTTATTCTGTTAATTGCTGTGTGAGTGACAGCAGATGTGTTCTTAGTTGATGTGTGAATGATAAATTTCTTTAGTTTGTTTATATGTGAGCTCAGCGTCCTAGCGTGTGTATGTGGCGCCCGGGGCAGAACCCAGGTTTGCTGCCCCGTCACCACGCAAAAATGACATTGCGATCAAAAACATATATAATCAAAGAAAAAAATGGGACCTTGGACCTCTTTAAGGGGACTTCTATAGGCTTTTCTTTTATTGACTTCTATTTTTAGGCTTCTGTTGGTCGGAATTTGTCAATCGACGAAACCAAACGACTTATTTTTTTTTATTACAGACACATATTGGGCGAGATTACCTCCATTTTTTGAGCTGGACGACTAAAGATAATGCTGGACAGTCCGGTAACGAACCGAACATCTGGCAACCCTAGACGGGTTGGATGCTGGTTCTTTAAAGGTTAGAGAGTGCATTGTTCTCGTGAAGGCGGGTAAGCAAGGAACTGCGCGACTTTTGTTTTGTTTAGTGGGTAGGGCATAGGTTGTTATTGGTGTGTGTGTGTGTGGGGGGGTAGGTGTGGGGTTGGCCGGTGGTGTTTGGGAGCGGGGAATGAGATCACTCCAGGGAACAGTATGGACGAGGAATTTGATGGGAAAATCCCACCTTTTACTGCGTGTTCACTGCTTCAAAACAAGGCGGACGGAGCCACGAGCGAATGGATTGATCCGGTGCAGAAAGTACACAGCCATTCATATACCATTATTATTGACTGCTGCCAGCAGTGTCATCAACTTTAATGTCGGATATGTTACTCTTGCTCAATGACAGGCGTCGGCATGTGACGTCATGGGCAGATGTGTTACTCTTGCTCTATGACAGGCATCGGCATGTGACGTCATGGGCAGATGTGTTACTCTTGCTCCGTGTTAGACATCGGCATGTGACGTCATACAGGTAAGGGTAAAATGAAAAATAATTCCAATTAATGTATGTGCCTTGGAGTGATCGTAACTGATTCTAGCCGCATAGTGCAGACATCATCAGCCATTACAATATTCTTTTAACTAATAGATTAACAAACCTATTGGAGCTATGGAAACATTCAATTCCCAAATAAAACAAAATGAGGTGAAAGAACCTCTGTGTATACATGTAAGAGAATTGAGGTGTCAGTGTAAGAATTAAGGGATTGTCAAGTAAGAAGTTCAGTATGTCCATGTAAGTAGTCCGTTATGTCCATGTAAGTAGTCCGTTATGTCCATGTAAGTAGTCCGTTATGTCCATGTAAGGAGTCCGTTATGTCCATGTAAGGAGTCCGTTATGTCCATGTAAGGAGTCCGTTATGTCCATGTAAGGAGTCCGTTAGGTCCATGTAAGAAGTCCAGTATGTCCATGTAAGAAGTCCGTTAGGTCCATGTAAGAAGTCCGTTAGGTCCATGTAAGAAGTCCGTTAGGTCCATGTAAGAAGTCCGTTAGGTCCATGTAAGAAGTCCGATATGTCACTGTAAGACATCATATACATCGATGTCAGAAGTCAGGTATGGCTATGTAAGAAGTCTGGAATGTCCATGCTAGAAGTCCGGTATGTCCCTGGGAATGATAGAATACCACCAGAGGCTCTAAAGAGTGACAAGACAGGTTTACTCCAACCATTGCACGAGCTTCTATCCCTCTGCTGGGAACAGGGCTACATCCCCCAAGACCCAAAAGATGCAAATATATTGACACTATATAAAAACTAAGGTGATAGGAGTGATTGCAATAATTATGGCGGCATTTCACTTCTTAGTGTGTAGGAAAGGCCTTTGCCCGTGTCTTACTAACACATTAACAGAGCCTAGCATCCCGTGTCTATCCAGAATCTCAGTGCGGTTTCCAGTCCGGTCGGTCTACCATAGACGTGGTGTTCTCCATACGACAGCTCCAGGAAAAATGCAGAGAGCAGCAGATGCCACTATACATTGCCTTTGTGGACCTTACAAAATGCCTTTGATTTCGTCAGTCGCAACGGGCTATTTCAAATGCTGGCAAAATGCGGCTGCCCCCTGACCTAATCGCCATCATCAGACAGTTACATGAAAGTATGCAGGGCACAGTACAGTTTGGTGGCGCTACGTCAGAAGCCTTTCCAGTCAGCAGCAGAGTTAAACAAGGTTGTGTACTCGCACCAACACTGTTCGCAATGTTCTTTACTTCTTTGATACGCATTCAAGGATAAAAGTGAGAGAATCTGGTTACACACCAGAGCTGATGGATGAGTTTTCAACACTGCCCGCCTCCGAGCCAAGACCAAAACGACAGATGTACTAATTCAAGAGCTACTATTTGCGGATGATGCGGCACTAACAGCACACAGAAACTGGTTTGCAACAACTCGTGTCAAGCTTCTCCAACGCCTTCAAAGAATTAGGTCTGCAAATGAGCTTGAAAAAGACAAACATCATGGCCCAAGACACTCGACCTCCTCCTACCATCAATATCGATAATGAAAACTTGGAGGTTGTGGACAGCTTCACCTACTTGTGTCCAAGGTTTCCAATACGCTGTCCATTGAAGAGGAAATAAACAGCAGAATTGTCAAGGCAGCTGCCACAATGGCTAAACTAAATAAGCGGGTCTGGCAAAACACCAAGCTAACGGAGAAAACCAAACTGTGCGTCTATCGAGCCTGTGTCATCAGTACACTAATATACGGGAGTGAGACATGGACCACTTACACATCCCAAGAGCGAAAGCTTAATAGCTTCCATTTGAGATGCCTGCGTCGCATCCTTGGTATTAAATGGCAAGACAAAGTGCCTAATAGTGAGGTCCTAATGCGTGTGAATACTTCAAGCATGTTCTCAATCCTTAGTGAAAGACGCCTGAGATGGCTAGGACATGTTAAAAGAATGAACCCTGGTCGAATCCCGAAGGACCTTCTAAATGGTAAAGTTGCTTCGGGAAAGAGGAAAACATGTCGCCCACGCTTGCGATTTAAAGATGTCTGTCAAAGGGACATGAAAGCAGCCAGAATACTTACAAGTGGCTGGGAGTGTAGGCCAGAAGACCGATCTACGTGGCGCACAGTTGTCCAAGAGGACGTCATAGTAGCCGAGGAGCGAAGAATGGAAGAGGCTGCAGACAGAATAGCTATGAGAAAGGACAAAACATTTTGAAGCACAGAACTCGTGTGTAAAAACTGTGGTAAAGACTGTCACTCACGGATAGGACTGCACAGCCAGTCGAGAAAATGCAACCCAACCCAACGGTGATGCACCATCGTCTCGCGAGACGGAAGGATGCCGATTAAAAAAATAATGACCACGTAAGAAGTCCGCAAGGGAAGAAGGCCCCAAATGGCTAAATGTTGCCAAGCTGAAGACCACTAGCAGCAAGCAGTTATTCGTCAATGACCAGGAGGAGCTCTTGAAATCCACCTCTCCTGAAAACCAGAACGTGGAGGAAGATTGGGCATCGCTTAGAGAGCTGATTTACACCACATCTACATAGACCCTGGGGGGCCCAGGTAGGACACATAAGGACTGGTTTGATGAGAACTGCGAAGACATCAAGCAGTTGTTGGATGAAAAAAATCACCTCCACCAAGCTTACCTCAGTAACCCCAGGTCCACTGCAAGGAGAGATGAGCTCAACAACATACGTAGAACTGTACAGCAGAAGCTCCGTCAGATGAAGGAAGATTTGCTCAGCACCAAAGCCAACGAGATCCAAGGCTATGCAGACAGGCGTGACTGTAAGCAGCTTTACGATGTCTAGAAAGAAGTGTATGGCCCAACGTCCTCAGGCTCAAACCCACTTCTCAGCGAAGACGGCAACACGCTCATCTCGGACAAAGGGAAGATCTTGGAGAGGTGGGCTGAATATTTCAACAACATCCTTAATCGCCCCTCGGCAATCAGTTACGAAGCCATCAATCGTCCCCCCCCCCAAGTGCCAACCAACCAAGCACTGGATGACCCACCAACCTTGCTCGAGACCAAGAAAGCAATTTGTCTTCTTTCCAGTAGCAAAGCACCTGGTTCAAACACCAACCAGCTGAGGCATACAAGAGCAGCCCTGACTGAAAAAATCCACCAGCTATGTATCTGGATATGGGAGCAAGAGATGATTCAGCAGGATTTTAAAGATGCTTCTATCATACATATTTATAAAGGAAAGGGAAATAGACTGGCTTGTGACAACCACAGAGGCGTATCCCTGCTTTCTATCGCAGGAAAGATCCTTGCCAGAATCCTGCCCAACCACCTCACAGCCCATCTTGACCAAGGACTCCTGCCTGAAAACCAGTTTGGTTTCCGAAGAGAGCGAGGAACCATCGATATGTTTTTTGCTACCATGCAGCTGCAATAGAAATGTCAGGAGCAGCACTTTGACCTTTCCCATCCATGTTGACCTAACCAAGGCTTTTGACACATTTGGCAGATAGGGTCTATGGAAGATCATGGCCAAGTACGGTTGACCAAGGAAATTCGTAATCTTGGTGCAACAATTCCACAAAGGCATGCAGGCCAGAGTCCAAGACAGAGGAGAGTCATCTGACCCTTTTCCTGTCACATGCAAACGGTGTCAAGCGGGGATGCGTCCTGGCACCAACGCTGTTTAGTATCATGTTTTCTGCCATGCTGACAGAGGCCTTCAGAAACAAAGATGTTGGTGTTAAGCTGAGGTACCGTACAGATGGCAAACTGTTCAACCTTCAGGGGCTTCAGGCAAAAACCAAGGTCAGGACAGACATAATCAGGGACCTACTATTTGCTGAAGACTGTGCCCTCAATGCTGTCGAGAGGATGACATGAAACGCAGTGTTAATCTGTTCTCCAGCGCCTGCACAAACTTTGGTCTGACAATTAACACAAAGAAGACTGAAGTCCTTTATCAACCCGCGCCTGGAAAGCCTTACGTTGAACCCAACATCACTGTCAAGTCAACAGCCAGAAACTCAACGCAGTGAATCGCTTCACATATCTAGGCAGCACACTGTCTCAAAATGTTACCATCGATGATGAAGTGAACGTCAGAATTGCCAGGGCCAGCTCCACCTTTGGCAGGTTGTACCCGAATGTCTGAAACAGAAGAGGCATTACCATCCAGACCAAGGTCAAAGTACACTGGGCAGTGGGGCTCTTCACACTGCTATATACATGCGAAAAATGGACCGTGTATCAAGGCCATGCTAAAAAGCTAAGAAGTCAGGTATGTTTATGTATGAATTCATATTTGTCAGCATAAAAATCCATATGATCCCTAGTTTGAAGTCCTGTTTGTTACACGAGATCCAGTCTTTCCATGTGAGAACCCTTGTTGATGTGTATAAGATCACTTGTTGTGTGTGGTCGAGAAGCCCAGATTTTAAATGTTGTCAGGTCTAATAGGTCATTGTTGAGTGAGAAGTCCTGTTTTTTTACATGTTGGATGCCCCGTGTACCAGATTTAGAAGCCCATGCCCTGTGTGGGATGCCCCCTCTACCAGTGTGAGAAGCCCATGCTGAGAAGCCCCGTTTACCATTTTGAGAAACCCCGTTCACCAGTGTGAGAAGCCCCGTGCACCAGTGTGAGAAGCCCCGTTCACCAGTGTGAGAAGCCCCGTTCACCAGTGTGAGAAGCCCCGGTCACCAGTGTGAGAAGCCCCGGTCACCAGTGTGAGAAGCCCCGTTCACCAGTGTGAGAAGCCCCGTTCACCAGTGTGAGAAGCCCCGTTCACT
>MUZC01004489.1:340774-359684 GCA_002072015.1 Radix auricularia | reverse complement strand
CCCCGGTCACCAGTGTGAGAAGCCCCGGTCACCAGTGTGAGAAGCCCCGTTCACCAGTGTGAGAAGCCACGTTCACCAGTGTGAGAAGCCCCGTTCACCAGTGTGAGAAGCCCAGTTTGTCCGAGTGAATACAGTCGAGCCGCCTGAAGCACGCATTTCGTCTGGCTGCTTACATCATCAAGTTAGGGGAGGGGTCGGGCAGGGAGGGGGGCGCCACCAAAATTCCGAAGCGCATTATTTATGTCTTTAATAGAAGCATGGAAGATAATGACACGGGGTGCTACGACTCACGGGCCGAAGGCTCTGACCACCCGTGTGTGAAGTGTGTTTAGTGATTGTTCCAGTGTTTGGTCTCTGACGTGCCCTGCGGAACAATGGAGATGATGAAACTAATTGTTCTGGATCACGTTGGTTGGGCGGATAGCTGGCATTTAGTGAAGGTGGCGAGGAGGGAGGGGGGATACAGTGGTTGTGTGCTTTCAGGCGTGGAGACAGGGACATCTCTTAATTAGTGAGTAGATATTTGATCATTTGTGTGTAGATATTTGGTCATTTGTGTGTAGATATTTGGTCATTTGTGAGTAGATATTTGATCATTTGTGAGTAGATATTTGATCATTTGTGTGTAGATATTTGGTAATTTGTGAGTAGATATTTGATCATTTGTGAGTAGATATTTTGTCATTTGTGAGTAGATATTTGATCATTTGTGTGTAGATATTTGGTCATTTGTGTGTAGATATTTGGTCATTTGTGAGTAGATATTTGATCATTTGTGAGTAGATATTTGATCATTAGTGAGTAGATATTTGATCATTTGTGTGTAGATATTTGGTCATTTTTGTGTAGATATTTGATCATTTGTGTGTAGATATTTGGTCATTTTTGTGTAGATATTTGATCATTTGTGAATAAATATTTGGAGATTTGTGAGTAGATATTTGATAATTTGTGAGTAGATATTTGGTCATTGGTGAGTAGATATTTGCTCATTTTTGAGTAGATATTTGATAATTTGTGAGTAGATATTTGATCATTTGTGTGTAGATATTTGATCATTTGTGTGTAGATATTTGATCATTTGTGTGTAGATATTTTGTCATTTTTGAGTAGATATTTGCACATTTGTGAGTAGATATTTGGACATTTGTGTGTAAATATTTTGTCATTTTTGAGTAGATATTTTGTCATTCGTGAGTAGATATTCACCATATGTATATATTTGGAGTTTTGTTGTATCATATTTGTTTAAATATAGGAAAACTTTTCACAATTGTGCAACTGATAGTTTAAAACAATATTTGTAAGATATTATTATAATGTGTGGTATATTATTATTACCATTATCATATTTCTCTAATAATTGAAGATTTTTCGGAACTTCTAGACATTATTCAATGTGCACAATAATAATAAGATGTTCATCTTACATTTGTAAGAAACGTATTCCACACACATATATACACAAACACACACACACACAAACAGGATATGACGTAGTCAACCAACGTCACTAACTGCTCAAGTTCACTCACAACTCGCTCCACAAACAGACGCGGTTCAATAGTTCAACATCTTTGCCATGTATGTTGACATACGGATCAGTAACAGCAACGTAGTGAAGATCAGCTACAGCTAGGTACTAAGTACTAACTCGAACATACAACAAGCACTGTCCTTATCACTGTTGCGTCACAAACACCTGACTGGTGTGACTCTAGGTATCTCCTAGCAGTAAGTCCTTCTGGTGTGGTTGGCTTGTCAATTGTTTTTATTGACATGCTGAGAGGTCAACCTTACACCAGGCAATAAATGCACCTCCCACCCCCTCCCCACCCGGGTAACCTAATCACATAGACCTATTCACATTTATCTGCTGTCTTGTCTACAGTCTAGATCAAAAGTCATAAGTCATTGTTTCTTATACTCTCCAGTAATCAGACCCACGTCCCGGAGGTTTCGCCCTCCTCTATCAACGCCACTGCTCAAACCTGGGCAGCTCACGAGTTCTCCGACTGGTCGTGCGACAAGATGGCAGAGCCGCCCCTGCCGAGCGAGGCGCGAGGGCGTGTGATGTGCCACGTTGTCCAGCCCCGGTGGAAGCCTGGCAAACAGGGTGACAGGAAGACGGTCTGGAACTGACCACTGTTGGATGGTGTGAGGGCGGTGCCAGAGTTTTTTTTTGGGGGCCAAGAAGTGACTGGAAAGTCAGGTGTGTGACTTGTTTACTGTGGGCGGCTTGACTTAAAGTTCCGTCGTTTTAGTTTGTCGACGGTCAACACAAAAACTAATCTCACGAGTCGGAAGTTTCATTTTGTTATACAATGTTTACGGCGTTAAAGCATGTTTCTACGTTGGAGGGAAAAATCGATCATTGAAGAAAACAGAATTTATAGTTTTGAGAAATTAATCTACACCCATGTTTGTGCGTGATTGGTCTAAGTCACTGAACTGATCTAAGTCAATGACCTGATCTAAGTCACTGACCTGATCTAAGTCACTGACCTGATATAAGTCATGATTTTCATGTTAGAGGTGCCATGCTTCAATTATATGTTTAATGTTACAAAGATTACATTAAATAGTAATTTTTATTTTTTTTAAATATCTAAATAATTTTTTTTATTATTTTTAACTTTAACATATGTGCCATATTTTATTTTGATTTGAATTATAAAAACTAGCCATAAATTTAAAAGATGCCATCTCTTGAAAACATTTTATTGCACCAATTTTTTTTAGGTGCGGTGAATTTACGCATGTTTCTGTATGTGCCTTCAATTGTTAGAAACAAACAAACAATTTAATGACGGATGTTTTCCCTTGACCTAAATGATTTATAAAACTGGACAAGGTTCCCGAAGTTTTACTTCAGTTTCGAGACAGTACAAAGTGTTTCTTCAAAGTTGGACTAGAGAATATTTTGATCAAGCCCAGGCAACACAACGTGTTGAAAAGTTGTCTCAATTTAACGCAACAAATTATTGTGAATTCAAAAATGATGGAATGTTGTGGGGAAAATTCTGAAAGGAAAACGCTTATGGCGTAGCGGTTCTGGGTAAATGAAATAATTTTTGTGTTTATTTTTAATGTTTCAGCTTGAAAATCAATTTATAAATTATATTATCTTTTTTTAAAATTATTTTTTTTATTTTTAAAAATGCGAGACTAGAAATAAACCTTGGATAAGCGCAGGCCAGAATAATCTAATGTATATAAGGAGGTTCAATAATGCATAACCTAAGATAAAATACGATTTGACGAAAAATATCTATTAAAAATTAAATTAATTATTTTTTAAAGTTATGAGCTATATTTCATCTAGTTTCATTAGTTGAAAATTATTTTCCTCCAATAGTCTAATAACACCAATGAGCCCCGGTTACCTCTAGAAAAAAAGTAATACTATTAATTCATTATTGGAATGTAAACAAATACAAAGATAAGCAACAAGCCTCTTCCTACACATTCAGTTTGACACAAATATAATGTAATACCTGTATAATTAAAGAAATAATATTTCAAAGGCAAACTGAACACACTGTGAATACATTATCTATCAAACTAACATTGCTAAAAATATCCTAGATAAATTTCATCATTTCGGCTCTATCTAAGTAAGAGCAATTATTCAAAATGTGGAGGTGGTGTGGGGAAAGGTGAGAGTAAACATTACAACTAAATACAACAGAATTACAACATAAAGACAACATGGTGACAACATAAAGACAAATTAAAGACAACGTAAAGACAAAATAAATAAATTAGGGCTGCGGAAATTAACGATTAATTTCTCGATTAATCGTTAATTTTTTATTGATTATTTTTAACGATTATTCGACCCAACACTTAAAAATGTACTGGAAGTTAAAAAGTAAAATATTTCGGCGGATAAATACAAACGAATTTCCAAAAGATTACACGAAAATTTTGGTTTTAAACTATAGACTGACGAGAATGTTCAAAATGTTAATTATGGTTATTGTGTCCATTGAGAGAAATCGTTTGCCTACAAGTCTAAGTCTAAGCTTCTTTTGTCCGTGTGCAAAGTTTTAAAAATATTCATGTGCAATATTTTACAAAATCTTCTGCGCGGTGATTCTAATTTCCTGCGTGGCATCAGTCAAATTTCGGCGCAGCCGCGTTGCTTAAAGGGAACATTGCTACCATGGTACTTACACTTAGCTAACAAATCACCTGCAAACCAAAACATCCACTACAGTATCAGAAACTTCAGCTGAGACATTCTAAAGCTTAGTGAACGATTGTCCAGCTCGGTTGGTTATATTGTCAATAAGACCCGCTCCTCACATGAACCAAATAATGTCAATAAACGTGTCTGTTTGCGCGTTAGTTAAAAGATGACATATAAATAAGAAAGTCCAGTGTTATTTCAATTTTCGACGAGTACTTTTAATAAATATTTTTTATGACACCATTGCTAGTTAAATGAGGGGGACGAAACGGTCGCTTCGGAGTAACCCGACCCTCAACGGGTACTTTGGTTTTCATCATCGACATTGCATCTAAATGCTTTGCCTAAGATCCGTACAGCGACTGTAATCATATATGACTAACACCTAACACCTAACAACGGTCTTCGGCTGTCCAAGCCAGGGGTTTGTCGGTTTCAGGTCGTGGTCTGCTCCACGACCCTACTCGTCTGTCGAACCACGTAGAGGTCACCCCTTCTCGACAGATTTAAAATTACTAAAATAGATGGATATTCATAATGCCAACAACTGTCCATTTCAAGAACGATTACATCTTAATTAAATAGATGATAGTTAACAAAACACAACCCACAGTGACACATCATATAACAAATGAAAATAAAAGCCTAAGTAACTCACTCACTGTCTCCGTAACACTGAGGGACATAGTACAACAGTCCATAGCAGTTTTTTAAAAAAGCGTGTGGTTTTCTTTCCGTAAAATATTATATGACGTAATTGTTTGATGTTATATTTTAATTTTTAAAAAGTGAACGATGTAAAAAGAGGATGTGAGCATTCATTACTATAACATAGTACAACGGTCCATAGCAGTGAAAAAGCGTGTAGTTTTTCTCGCTGTAAAATAGTACATGACGTCATTGTTTGAGTTTATATTTTAATTTTGCAAAAGGGAACGATGTAAAAAGAACACTGATTCGAACGCATGCAAGAACATTCAATTAAGTAACTTGGGTTTTGAATTAAGTTGTCACAACCTAGTTCCTGATAAAAGCCCAGGTCACTCATTCTGTCTCATTCCGTAACGCTATGGGGACATATTACAACATTCCATAGCAGTTAAAAAAGAAAGGTATCATTGGTTTCGAGATTAACAGAGCGTGTGGTGTTTCTCGCCAAAAACATATTACGTCATTGTTTTATTTTATATATTTATTTTGGAAAAAAGAACAATGTAAAAAGAACACTGATTCGAAAGCATGCAAAAACATTCACGTAAGTTACTTGGGAAAGTGGGCGCCATAGGCGCCACGTTGCACCAGCACAACCGAGTTTATTTATGTCCACGCACATATGCACACACTGAAAGAGGTGAATACGCTGACACACATGTACACACTGAAAGAGGTGAATACGCTGACACACATGCACACACTGAAAGAGGTGAATACGCTGACACACATGTACACACTGAAAGAGGTGAATACGCTGACACACATGTACACACTGACACTAATGTTCACCTTAAGTTTCATGGTTGCGCAGCCGCGCATATATCTGACCGACGCCACGCAGCAATTTAAAATTACCGTGCAGTTTTGTAAAATATTACTTTAAAAAATGGATGCTGTGCAACTTTGCACGCCAGTTATTTTTTTATCCCGCACACAGGCCAACGAACCTTAGAGGGTACATTGACTGACACATGTGGAATCACTAATAGATTATAACTGGCCATGATGATAATAACCAATATTATCCGCGAATTTTAACCAATAATAGCCATGAATTGTAACCAATAATAGCAATTAATTGTAACCAATAATAACCGTGACTTTTAACCAATAATAGCCATGACAATAATAAACAATATAATATCCCAAGTCACTCACTCACTCACTCACTATCTCCGTAACTCTATGATGTCATTGTTTGAGCTCATACATACAAGGTGTGCATCAGGAGGTGTGCAAAAAAAATTATAATTCAAAGATTATTTTTGAAGTATTTCAACAGTAAACAGCCCATAGCAGTTAAAAAAGCGTGTGGTGTTTCTCACCGTAATTTATTTTTATATGACGTCATTGTTTTAGCCTATATTTTAATTTTTGAAAAGGCAACAATGTAAAAGTAGGATTTGAGGATTTATAATTATAAAATACTTTGTGTACATTTCAGGAAGTTTAATATTGCGTATTTATCAAACAAGGATAAGTTACTTAAGCTTTTAACAAACCCCTAGTAACCTTTTAATAACCGTGTCTAATACCCAAGTATTGCTTTATTTAATAACAAATAATAGCCGTACAATGTTACCAATAATAGCTATGCCCCATTTTCAATAAAAGCCATGCCTAAAAAACGATATAATATTGCCCAACAGCAGCCGTGCCTAACAAAAACAGCCGTGCCAAACAACAACAGCCGTGCCTAACAACAACAGCCGTACCTAACAACATTAACCGTGCCTAACAACAACAGCCGTACCTAACAACATTAGCCGTGCCTAACGAACCAATAGTAATCGTGGCCAATAACCAAAAATAACCATACCAAATGAAAAATAATAGCCATAAATAATAGCTGTGCTCAATAGCCGAAATAGCCGTGCCAAATAACTTATAAATAATAGCTGTGCTCAATAGCCGAAATAGCCATGCCAAATAACTTATAAATAATAGCTGTGCTCAATAGCCGAAATAGCCGTGCCAAATAACTTACAAATAATAGCTGTGCTCAATAGCCGAAATAGCCGTGCCAAACAAACCAATAATAGCCGTGCCATTTGTCAGCAGACCTAACGCAATTAGTGCAGGGAGCAAGGCGCGCGCCCGCACTTGAAGGGCGGAGAACTACTTTTATCTTATCTTCATCTTTTATTCATTCCCCAAACAGCTCGAGCCTCAACGTTGCACGTGATCTGCGGCAGGCCCAGGCCAGAGGGGGCTATCATCCAGGGGCGGCGACACTCCTACCCGGCCAGAGGTCCGTGGATGGGATGATATGACAATTGTTGTGTCGGATTCACTTATGTTGGCCGCGAGTTCTGGAAAGTTGAAAGAACTCCAGGGACTTAAAAGGTGTTGTGATTGTTTTCGCGAACCCACCATCGGGGCGGCATTACATCTTGTGTACCACGTGATACACTCTTTGTACATTCATCGATACGATGCTGTTTTGGTGCGGAAGGTGCTCAAATGACGCGCTACCTTCAACCGCAGTGCGGAGTGAGAGAGTCGCAATTGGATTTATCTGGACATTGCTGACGACATTGAAGTGGGATATACTGTAACACCGAGTGGTGAGTACCATACCACTGTGGCATTGTGAGTGCGTGTGTGTGTATTGGGGGGGTAGGTCTTAGTACTGTCATATGTCAACGAGCATTAGTTGAGACCCAAACAAACCCGCACTACAAACTGAAAGTAAACACCCATAGAAAATGTTATTGTAATTTCTGTTAGACATTTCTAGCTCCTGTAATATGACGAGAATAACAACACTTGGAGAGAGTCGTTTATTCATGACTAATGTACGTGTATTAACATAGTCTGAGAGATTACCGTTCATGTACGTGCGGTTGTGATTTAATTTATTATTTGAAAAGAACAATAATAAAGTATTTACCGGTACGTGATATTGCTACATTAGATCTACAGGACAGTCTCAACCGCTTCAAAACTTCGGTGTACAATTTAAATAGTTTGGGCCTTTTGTGATAGGTATTTTATATATTGTAGATCTATTGTGATAGATATCATGTAAAACAAATCATAGACCTATTGTGATAGTTAAACATTATAGACTTTCGAATTAGGTATTATGTACAATAGGTCATAGACCTATCATTAGGTATTCTGTACAACTAGTGAGGTCCTTTTATGTTAGGTATTATGTAAAATAGGTCATAGACCTATTATTAGGTCTACAACTCTACTCACCAACTAGTAGTAGACCTTTCATGTTAGGGATGGTGCACATCAAGTGTAAGACTCCTTGCGGTATAATTCTAACATCCTTACAATGCAGACTTTGCTGTACAAGAAGAAATGAATTCGTCATCAAAAATGGTCATGCGGACAGACCTTGAATTGTGGCTGGCTTATTATGTGTAGATGATGGAAGTCTGGAGATGTTTTAGAGTGTAGATGATGGAAGTCTGGAGATGTTTTAGAGTGTAGATGATGGAAGTCTGGAGATGTTTTAGAGTGTCTACTTGAAAGGAGGGGAAAATAATAATATTTAGATAAAATTTGAGTGAAAGTGACATAACATATTGTGTGAAAACATCACAGGATTCAATGAGATAAATACACTTACAATAAATTGCACTGAATTTATGAAGTTTTGACTGCAATTAAGTTTCTAATTACGTGACGGATACAGATCCGATGTGAGCATTATGTATTTTAACACGTAGAATTTATTTGTAGAACTGTTCCAAGACGTCAGGAGAGATATGGAAAATGGAATAATCTTCTCTTGAGTTTAATTTATTTACAATTTAACAAAATAAACATTTTTACGTAACGTCACTGCGACGGATCGTAATTTTATTTGAGTATTTTTCTCTTTCTGTCTCTCTTTATCTTTACAAACCAACTTTGTGATCGGCAAGCAACAACAACAGACTGATGTTAACAAAAGTAACAAATGTCAACAACAACAGACTGATGTTAACAATAGTAACAAATGTCAACAACAACAAACTGATGTTAACAATAGTAACAAATGTCAACAACAACAACAGACTGATGTTAACAATAGAAACAAATGTCAACAACAACAGACTGATGTTAACAATAGTAACAAATGTCAACAACAACAGACTGATGTTAACAATAGTAACAAATGTCAACAACAACAACAAACTGATGTTAACAATAGAAACAAATGTCAACAACAACAACAGACTGATGTTAACAATAGTAACAAATGTCAACAACAACAACTGTATACGTCCCCTCCCACCCCTCGCCCGCGTTGTCCGCCCAACTGTCATGGCGCCATGGCCCTCACCCCGAGGTCACTGAGGTCCACTCAGGGGTAGATTGTGTAAGCTCCGCCCACCGGTGACTCATCTGTCCCGGGTGCCCACCTTTTCCCGGCCACGTGTCCGGCGTGGTCGATGTGCTGTATTGTATCATCTCCCCTTTTCCTGGCCGCAACCCCTCCCCCGCCCCCACGCAAAGGCCACTTTCCAAGGGGCTCGATTCCTCGTTCCCGTCCAATGACGTCATGAACAGAAATCCTGTTAGTTGTTACATAATAAATGTGTTAGCTGGGGATAAATGCATCGTGAAATTGAAGGGGAAAAAAGTGAAGTACATGTATGTAGGGGCAACAACTGTGTTCTTGGTTTGTTGATAAACAAATATTTTCTCATTTTTATGCTTCAATGACGTCACCTTTGTGTTGTTTGAAAGAATGCTAGAAATAACTCGACGGACATAGGTATACTCTAGGAAAACAGCCAAGTAATGTCAACAAATTTGAAAACACTTCAAGCTAATGTAAACAAAGGTGTTAGATGAAAACACTCCAAGTTAATGTGAATCTGTTCATTTGGGAACAAGTAAATGTTAGGAATAAATATTAAATTGAAACATTTTTGCTAGTTGCGTCTAATTTTATTTTTATTTTCAGAAAAGAGGAAGGGGAGAGAAGGTGGAAGACAGATAATATTTGATTATTGATTTTGGTCTTGTGATTATCGATGTTAGCCTCATTGAGAGTATTGATATTAGCCTCGTGATTATCGATGTTAGCCTCTTTGTGATTATTGATGTTAGCCTCGTTGTGATTATAGATGTTAACCTCGTTGTGATTATTGATGTTAGCCACGTTGTGATTATCGATGTTACCCTCGTTGTGATTATTGATGTTAGCCTCGTTGTGATTATTGATGTTAGCCTCGTTGTGATTATTGATGTTATCCTCGTTGTGATTATTGATGTTAGACTTGTTGTGATTATTGATGTTAGCCTCGTTGTGATTATTGATGTTAGACTCGTTGTGATTATAGATGTTAACCTCGTTGTGATTATTGATGTTAACCTCGTTGTGATTATTGATGTTAGCCTGGTTGTGATTATTGATGTTAGCGTCGTTGTGATTATTGATGTTAGCCTGATTGTGATTATTGATGTTAGCCTCGTTGTGATTATTGATGTTAGCCTCGTTGTGATTATTGATGTTAACCTCGTTGTGATTATTGATGTTAGCCTGATTGTGATTATTGATGTTAGACTAGTTGTGATTATTGATGTTAGCCTCGTTGTGATTATTGATGTTAGCCTCGTTGTGATTATTGATGTTAGCCTCGTTGTGATTATTGATGTTAGCCTGATTGTGATTATTGATGTTAGCCTCGTTGTTATTATTGATGTTAGCCTGATTGTGATTATTGATGTTAGCCTGATTGTGATTATTGATGTTAGCCTGATTGTGATTATTGATGTTAGCCTCGTTGTGATTATTGATGTTAGCCTCGTTGTGATTATTGATGTTAGCCTCGTTGTGATTATTGATGTTAGCCACGTTGTGATTATTGATATTAGCCTGATTGTGATTATTGATGTTAGCCTGATTGTGATTATTGATGTTAGCCTCGTTGTGATTATTGATGTTAGACTCGTTGTGATTATGATTATTGATGTTAGACTCGTTGTGATTATTGATATTAGCCTGATTGTGATTATTGATGTTAGCCTGATTGTGATTATTGATGTTAGCCTGATTGTGATTATTGATATTAGCCTCGTGATTATTGATGTTAGCCTGATTGTGATTATTGATATTAGCCTCGTGATTATTGATGTTAGCCTTATTGTGATTATTGATGTTAGCCTGATTGTGATTATTGATGTTAGCCTCGTTGTGATTATTGATGTTAGCCTGATTGTGATTATTGATGTTAGCCTCGTTGTGATTATTATTGTTACGACATAAACAAACACACAAAATTGCATGCTATACCAGGTCATCATTGATGTACACAGTACATAGTAAACAGTGCGATGATGTAGAAATAGTTTTGCGTGCATTTCTCCTGTCAAAATGCTGAGCATCCTGGCTGAGCCATATTGAGGAATCAAATTGTTGAGCCATCTGGCTGAGCCATATTGAGGAATCAAATTGTTGAGCCATCTGGCTGAGCCATACTAAGGAATCAAATTGTTGAGCCATCTGGCTGAGCCATACCAAGGAATCAAATTGTTGAGCCATCTGGCTGAGCCATACTAAGGAATCAAATTGTTGAGCCATCTGGCTGAGCCATACAATCAAATTGTTGAGCCATCTGGCTGAGCCATACTAAGGAATCAAATTGTTGAGCCATCTGGCTGAGCCATACTAAGGAATCAAATTTGTGGACGAAGTTTAATGGGGAAAAGACCACCATAGATCACAAATACCACTATAGATCATAAAGACCACTATAGATCACAAATACCACTATAGATCACAAATACCACTATAGATCACAAAGACCACCATAGATCACAAATACCACCATAGATCACAAAGACCACCATAGATCACAAAGACCATCATAGATCACAAAGACCACTATAGATCACAAAGACCACTATAGATCACAAAGACCACCATAGATCACAAAGACCACCATAGATCACAATACCACTATAGATCACAAAGACCACCATAGATCACAATACCACCATAGATCACAAAGACCACCATTGATCACAAAGACCACCATAGATCACAAAGACCACCATAGATCACAAAGACCACTATAGACCACAAAGACCACTATAGATCACAAAGACCACTATAGATCACAAAGACCACTATAGATCACAAAGACCACCATAGATCACAAATACCACCATAGATCACAAAGACCACTATAGAATACAAAGACCACCATAGATCACAAAGACCACCATAGATCACAAAGACCACCATAGATCACAAAGACCACCATAGATCACAAAGACCACTATAGATCACAAAGACCACTATAGATCACAAAGACCACCATAGATTACAAAGACCACTATAGATCACAAAGACCACCATAGATCACAAAGACCACTATAGATCACAAAGACCACTATAGATCACAAAGACCATCATAGATCACAAAGACCACCATAGATCACAAAGACCACCATAGATCACAAAGACCACTATAGATCACAAAGACCACTATAGATCACAAAGACCACTATAGATCACAAAGACCACCATAGATCACAAAGACCGCTATAGATCACAAAGACCACTATAGATCACAAAGACCACTATAGATCACAAAGACCACCATAGATCACAAAGACCACCATAGATCACAAAGACCACAATAGATCACAAAGACCACTATAGATCTCAAAGACCACTATAGATCACAAAGACCACTATAGATCACAAAGACGACGATAGATCACAAAGACCACTATAGATCACAAAGACCACTATAGATCACAAAGACACCATAGATCACAAAGACCACTATGGATCACAAAGGCCACTATAGATCACAAAGACCACCATAGATCACAAATACCACTATAGATCACAAAGACCACTATAGATCACAAAGACCACCATAGATCACAAAAACCACCATAGATCACAAAGACCACCATAGATCACAAAGACCACCATAGATCACAAAGACCACCATAGATCACAAAGACCACCACATTTCACAACCCAAGTTCCTTACAAAGCCAAACAATATTTACTGACGGTGTTAAGTAGGGAGGGAGAGACACCTGTAAATCTCGTCCACCTAAAATAAAATAGCCGACGCCGCCACTGACAACAGTATAGCACTTGAGCCCACCATCTCCCCATAGACACGGTCACGTGGTACAGGTAATCAATGGGCTTGTCTGGGGGCCTTGACACTGTTAAGTCCTGTAACCATAAAAACACCAACTCACCCATGCGCAACCGACTGTGCTGGATCCAAGGCGCGAGCGAGTTTACTGGGGTTACCAGGACATGGGGCCATTTTTTAATTCCTGGGGCCACAAGAACCGAGGTGGTGGCGAGGGTCTCGCGAGGGCAAAAACACGCGACTGGGTTGAGTGGCTTTACGAAGTACAAGATTTTTTTTCCACGGTTATTTCCCTTACTCCAGTCTCGCGGTAGCTTTCCGTGGAGTCTGTTACTGAGTTCTCAGCCCCGCCAATGGATGGTTGCGTCTGAAGGGTATCTGTTATTTGGTTGTTTTAGATAGCGCCAGTAGTTCTGTGAGATGAAAGTAAGGCGAGGATTGATTACTGCTGTCAAAGTAAGTTATCATTTAGTTATCATTTGATCGTTTTCTTATGATGTTGATGTTTTATATCAAGATTTCTTGATGTGCAAGTGACTAAAAAAAAGCTAATTTGATTAATTGCTGGTAATTTCAACCTACTATTTTCAACTGGTGCGTGCGAACTTTTTTGTTTTTAAATTATCATATAAACTGACTACTTGGGTGCGAATTTACTTGTTTCCGAGCGTATAGTCTACTACTACAAGCAAGTACAGTTTGATGAAAGTTACTTCATCTCATTACCCACAGAATTACACTTTTATAATGATAAACGTGCAAGTTTAAAAATCAATTTTACAAAGTTTTTGTCATTAATTATACAAGTAAGATGAAAATTCGTCTAGAAAAACAATAAAATATGTATTCACAAACTAAACGATTGTTCACAAATATTGTTTGGCTGTAGAGTGACTTTCAAACTTTGATAATGCGCTAGACCCCAATCATCTTAACTACTGCAAAAACTGTTTTACACATTCAGTAGAAGTGATCCGTATGGGATTTACGGTAAAAGGGATCCGCATAGGGGTTGTACGGTAGAAGGGATCCGCATAGGGGTTGTACGGTAGAAGGGATTCCCATTTGTTGTACGGTAGAAGGGATCCGCATTGGGTTTGTTGTGTTAAACAATCATAAGCAAGAATATAAACATCATCACCAATAAACGAATTAGAAAAAAACATTTTCAAAGCGTATTTGTACTGACAGGTTGTTGTCACTTTGTACTGACAGGTTGTTGTCACTTTGTACTGACAGGTTGTTGTCACTTTGTACTGACAGGTTGTTGTCACTTTGTACTTACAGGTTGTTGTCACTTTGTACTTACAGGTTGTTGTCACTTTGTACTGACAGGTTGTTGTCACTTTGTACTGACAGGTTGTTGTCACTTTGTACTTACAGGTTGTTGTCACTTTGTACTGACAGTTTGTTGTCAAAGTGTGAAGGGGATGGAGGGGGAAGAAACTTTACTGTTAGTATATTTACTCCCTGATCTTTATTTAAAATAAACACCCTACAATCAATACGTTATTTTAAAACAAAACAAAATAACTGTCAAGTGTTATGTAATGTGGACAACGCTGACCTCCCCCCCCCTTCCCGCCCCACAGTCAGCAGTGGTCTCTTTCCTCCAGAAAGTTCTGACTCGTCCTAAAATAAATTAGTTTAATTGCTTCGCATCTCAATCAGCTGTTGGGGCTGGGGAGGTTATGGGGTGTAGTACTGGGGGGATGGGGTGTGGTGCCGGGGGAGATGGGGGTGTGGTGCCCGGGGAGTGAGTCCAAGAAGAAAATCCCCATAAGGTGCACGAGTGTGTGCGTGTTCGTGTGTGCGGGCGGGCGGGTCCGGGCAGCACACCCGATGACAATGGAAGCATGGACGGTCCTGCCAGGTTCCGGTACCAGCCGCAGATCTCCACAACTCTCGTCCGACAGTTTGTGCAGTCAAAAATCAATACAGCATTACAAATCTCCTATTAGAGACCTAACAGCGCAAGTGATCCATCGGTTCGTTAGCGGTAATGAGAAATAACCCCCTTGTTCTATCTACCTCTCCCTTTCACCCCGCTTGAGACGCCCCCCCCCCCCCNCCCCCCCACACACACACAACCTTCATCCCGCCACCCCGTCCCTCTCGTCCCACTGGCCCACTGATGAATGCAGCAATATTATCCCATACATACCCCACCACGTGCCAATGTTTACAACTCAAGCAAGTCGGACTCTGCGAGAGCGAGATTATGGAACCAACGCTGAGAAGAAATTACGCGAAATCTGAGGCGTGCGCTGGCTGACGTATTCTGTGAGTTACGATCTTCTATTGTTTTTGTTGGTTATTGATTGTGTTTGTTTTCACTTGGACAATGATTGTGATTGTTTCAACGTCGAATGATTGTTGGACTGAACATGATCATGGACAAATTAATTTTAGGAAAACTTGGAAAACTCAAGCTCAAGGTAACACATTGTACCTGTGCCGTGTGACTTCTGTCTTAGATCATACTCAGTATCTACGGTGGACAAACAGAGACTCTCGTGAGCCACAAGTAACTCTTCTGTGTTCACATTGCGGCTCTTCTGTGTTCAGATTGCGGCTCTTCTGTGTTCACATTGCGGCTCTTCTGTGTTCACATTGCGGCTCTTCTGTGTTCACATTGCGGCTCTTCTGACATTGCGGCTCTTCTGTGTTCACATTGCGGCTCTTCTGTGTTCACATTGCGGCTCTTCTGTGTTCACATTGCGGCTCTTCTGTGTTGACTTTGCGGCTCGCGTACAATTTATTAAAGATACGTTACATAGATGACTGGAAGATTTCCAAGCCAGGTTTAATGACCTCAAGTACTTCAAAGCGGGTCTGAATTTTTTTAAAATATTTTCAAATGGCTCTCAGTTACTGCACGTCAGGCCAGGGCTGCAGGGGGCCCTGCCCTTTCACAGGCCCAGCATATCTTAACTTTCACTTATTATCCTGGCCACCCCTGAGCCTGGCCACCCCTGAGCCTGGCCACCCCTGAGCCTGGCCACCCCTGAGCCCGGCCACCCCTGTTCTGTATAGATCCCATTGTTTCGTTCCCAGACATTTGAACGCCACCTCGGGTTTTGTTGTTCTATTATTGTAGTAAAGAGGTCGGAAACTTTTTGTTTGAGAGAGCCATAGACACCATCTATTTTGAAAAGTAATTCTTGCAAGTAAAAGTTTATATGTTACATATAAGTACAATAATTATGTCTCGGAATTCTATTTACAACCATTGTTATGTTGTTTTTTCATATACAATTAATATGTTGAACAAATGAGTCTAAATAAACTTTAAAAAAATAATGGGACATTTACCGAGAGCCAGATGCAGCCATCAATAGAGCCAAATCTTGCTCGAGAGCCATGGTTTCACGACACCTGGTGTAGTATTCCACTTGATAGCCAGATGTAAACTCATGTTTTGCACCACTCTACACTCACCACCACTCTACACTCACCACCACTCTACACTCACCACCACTCTACACTCACCACCACTCTACACTCACCACCACTCTACACTTACCACCACTATAAACTCACCACCACTGTATACTCACCACCGACCTCTTATCTTTAACCTCTCATACCTATCACTAAACTGAAGGGGATATGCCCTGCACTACTGCCTTTCTCATACTAAGCTCTGTATTAACTTTGTGTATCAAACTTGACCTATATCAAGGAGAAGGGGGCGGTGTGTGTGTGTGTGTGTGTGTGTGTGTGTGTGTGTGTGTGCCGTGTGTGTGTGTGTGTGTGTCTGTGTGTGTGTGTGAGGGGTGGAGTAATTTTTGGTCCTTTAGTTGTAACTATACCGATATGCCTTGTCATTTCATGGCGGAAACCTAAGAATAGAATAGTCCGGGTTATTCATTTAAACCTATTTTAATTAAGATATTTAATGTGACATCCGAGTATCCTGTAAACACAAATCATAAATTAATATGTTTCAACTCTCCGCTCATTTGAGGCAGTTGAGTTGACTTGACCAAAGACTTAAGTTTGTTTACAACTTATTTAAACTCAATACAATTACCAAACGTGTCGTTACCTCTACATTCTGAGTTAATTATGATGGGAAGTAATTGAAATAAACCAAAGTTATTGAAGAGAGAAAACTGTACCCGAGAGTTTTCCAATATTCCCAACTAAGCCGTGAATGTTTTAAGTAGAGTTTTAGAACCGCTGGTAATGATTGGCCTACACAGATTGTGTTTATAATTCTTGGAATGGTCCAAAAAATTACGTCAACCGTAATTTCCGACCAACATTGTTCATATAATGTCTGCTTGGATGGTTCTAAATATATACTTAACAACCCCTGAAAATGAGTGCTTGCTCGCAAACTGATATCTCTCAGAGGTGACCTTGACAGTGGATGTTGACTTGTATTTCATCTAATAAATTCAGGTTATCGCGGTGACCCAGATATCCTCCCTCCCTCGCCTCCCATCTCTCCTCTCACTTACCCAACCCACCTCCGCCATGATTATTGAAGATAATTTGAGGATGTCATTATTATTTCCCCTGGCTGCTGATTGATTGGTCATGTTTTTCTTCTCATGTCCTGTCGGTCCTCTCATGTCCCGTAGGTCCTCTCATGTCACGTTGGTCCTCTCATGTCCCGATGGACTTCTCATGTCCCGTTGGTCCTCTCATGTCCAATTGGTCCTCTCATGTCCCGTTGGACCTCTCCTGTCCTGTTGGTCCTCTCATGTCCTGTTAGTCCTCTCATGTCCCGTTGGTCCTCTCATGTCCTGTTGGTCCTCTTATGTCCCGTTGGACCTCTCATAACCTGTTGGTCCTCTCATGTCCTGTTGGTCCTCTGACGTCCTGTTGGTCATCTGTCACCCTTATTGTCCTGTTGGTCATCTAACGCCCTGATCCTCTCTTATAAAAATGCTGTAATTTGGTCTATGGGGGACTTAAATCTTCCAGATATAAATTGGAAAAAATATACAATCGTTAGCCACCAAAATAATAAAGAAATTAATGAACATTTCTTAGACACAATAAATAACATAAACCTAGAACAGATAGTAAAAGAAGCAACTAGGAAAAACAAAATACTAGATTTATTCCTAACAAACAGACCAGGATTAGTAGTAGACTGCACAATAATTCCTGGGCTGTCTGACCATGATATTGTTAGGGTAACCAACACAATAAAAACTAAAATAAATAAGATGCCTAGAAGAACAATATATCTTTGGAATAAATGCAACTTAATAAAATTACACCAATCAGCTTCTAATTTCCAACAAAATTTCCTAAGTAAATTCAGCATAGTTAGCCCTGTAGAAGAAATATGGAAGGAAATAAAAACAAATCTAAAAACCATAATGGATCAGAATGTTCCAACAAAAATAACTTCAAATAGAATTAATAAATGCTGGTTCAATTTTAAACTTAAAAAGTATTGCAAACTAAAGGAGAATTTATTTAAGAAATTTAAGGCTACCAATTCAGAAAGGATACACAAAAAATACTTAAAAATTAAACACCGGACACAGAAACTTAGCCGTAACCTCCAAAATAATTATATAAACAGTGTGATAACTAAAGATAACAATAAAAACTTATGGTCCTTTATCAAATCTAAAAAAATGGAGCCTTCAGGTATAGCCACACTAAAAGACTCAAATAATAAAACCTATAATGATAATGAAAACAAAGCTAATATCCTTAACAAATATTTTGCATCATCATTTTCTGCCTCAGGCGACAAGGAAATTTCAATAAATTTAAATAAATTGGAAGAAATAGGTAACATAACTGTAGATGAGATAGGTATACATTCACTCCTAAAAAACTTAAAAATAAACAAAGCTACTGGACCAGATGAATTACCTGCCAGGTTATTAAAAGAATTAAGCAATGAACTGTCCCCAATCCTTGTAGTTCTTTTTCAAGCCTCTCTAAA
>MUZC01004489.1:294779-314461 GCA_002072015.1 Radix auricularia | reverse complement strand
GGGGGCTTCATGCTGAGATGTTGTTACAGCTTATTGATATTAGTTGGGCAGGTTGGTATTATAGGCTGGGGGGTTGGTGTAGGTTGGACAGGTTGGTGTAGGTTGGGCAGGTTGGTATAAATTGGACAGGTTGGTATAGGTTGACAGGTTGGTATGGGTTGGACAGGTTGGTGTAGGTTGGACAGGTTGGTGTAGGTTGACAGGCTAGCACAACTTGTTGATATAGACTTGTATAGTTTGGGACAAGTTTGAACAAATAATTATCTTTAATGTTGAACTGTCAACAGTTTGATGATGATTATAATTAGCACAAAACGTTGTTGTAACATGTACCTAACAGCAAAGTCAGTTCTTCATTAATCTAGTTATAGTGTAAGTTCTTCATAAATCTAGCTATAGTGTAAGTTCTTCATAAATCTAGCTATAGTGTAAGTTCTTCATAAATCTAGCTATAGTGTAAGTTCTTCATAAATCTAGCTATAGTGTAAGTTCTTCATAAATCTAGCTATAGTGTAAGTTCTTCATAAATCTAGCTATAGTGTAAGTTCTTGATAAATCTAGCTATAGTGTAAGTTCTTTCATAAATCTAGCGATAGTGTAAGTTCTTCATAAATCTAGCTATAGTGTAAGTTCTTCATAAATCTAGCTATAGTGTAAGTTCTTCATAAATCTAGCTATAGTGTATATTCTTCATAAATCTAGCTATAGTGTAAGTTCTTCATAAATCTACTAATATAATCAGTTATGAATAAATCTACGTGAAATTATGTTGTTTGGTTAACTTGCCCACGACAACATAAGAAATTCTCTAATCTCTGCCTGTTTTCATCCCGTCTGTTAAAAAAATCTACGTCAATAGAAATAAATAATAGCATCCCCAAGTTTAAATACTAAGTACAGCATCTTTAATCCCATTAACCCCACTGCAGGGAGCATTCATTATTTTCTGAATAAGCTACCACATCTAAGTCTCAGGTATTAGAGACAGATTACAATTATGAAATTATTGTGCCCCCATTACACCGGAATAGTATTAATACTCTATACATACCATGTGTAAAACTTATCAAACGGTGTCTTCAGCTATGGTCTGAGGACCACCGGTGATGGCGTCTATTTGACTATTGACCTGTTTAGTCATTGGAAAGACTTGTGTCTGTTAAACAGATGCTGCCAGGAATGTGAGAAATGAATCATAGACAAATTATCCCGCTTTCTACTGCTTATTTTTTTAAAGCTTTGATTTTCGTTTCTTTTGTTTGTTTTTATCCCGGCCATGTCCTGGAAATAAATCTGTATCGGTTTTGTCTGTCTCTGTGTCTGAGCCATAAGACCAAACCCTGACCACTGAGTGATTTAAAGTCTATCGTCCGGATCTATTATTAGATACGACATACATGATATCAGTTTTTTTTTATTACACGTCGATAACGGCAAGAGATTTTTAAAATGGGCAGACGGATAAGTAAACTATCAATATGTGGGTCTTTGGGTCAAATACCTCGTATATCACAGGTAACAGTTGGGTCTTTGGGTCACACACCTCGTAAATCATAGGTAACAGATTGGTATATGGGTCAGTACCTCGTATATCACAGGCAACAGATTGGTATATGGGTCAGTACCTCGTATATCACAGGTAACTGATGGGTCTAGGAGTCACGTACCTCGTATATCACGGGTAACAGATTGGTATATGGGTCAGTACCTCGTATATCACAGGTAACTGATGGGTCTAGGAGTCACGTACCTCGTATATCACAGGTAACTGATGGGTCTAGGAGTCACGTACCTCGTATATCACAGGTAACAGATGGGTTGATGGGTCACGTTAATCACAGGTAACATGGGTTGTTGGGTCACGTCCATAACATGCATGTAACATGTGTTTATGGGTGACGTAGATAAAAAGTAACACATTGGTTTATGGGTCAGGTATATCACAAATAACATATGCGGGTTAATGATTCACCTATATGCCTATATCGCAGGAAACATTTGGGTTTATGAGCTACGTACCTGTTTTCACATTCACTCTCATTGCGCACCTTTCTGCAGCATCAAATCGCACCATTCTGCATTCAAATTCGCTTCTTCCACCATCGCACGCCTGATCGCTCGCCCTAAATGCTTATAATAGGATAACTGGACATTCGAAATTTAATGCTATAGGCTATAGGGATGTTCATAATATGGCGGAAATCTATTAATAGAAATATCATTTCTAAATTTATCTTAACTAGGACAAATTCATTAAAAAATTAATAAAAGATACGAGTCAATACGTGAATGTAGGTATATTGAGAATGATTGATCTTATCAGCTAATTTTTAATTCTTCGTTAAATTAAGACAGCTTATTGGACTTGCAAACTAAAAAACAATTTCGTAATTTTACTAAGGTAACAATTTTGAGAACATAGTGATTTGACTGTATTTATGCCTCAAAACTTTGTTTCGCTAAAATATAATCTAAAAAAAAGAACATTACGAAATGAGCTATGACGTTTTTCGGTTTTAGAAATGAAGAACCCTATAATAAGTTTTCCTTTAACATACATGAGGGTAATATAGGAACAGAGGAAAAAATTGATGGACACAGTGATTTACAATTTTGGCCATTTATTTTATTTCTAATCAGTAAATTTGAAGGAAAAAAACAATTTTAAGCTAGCTCCAATTGAATGAATCAAATAAATAATGTGGAAACAATTGAATGTGAAACAATTGACTGTGAAACAATTGACTGTGAAACAATTGACTGTGAAACAATTGAATGTGAAACAATTGACTGTGAAACAATTGACTGTGAAACAATTGACTGTGAAACAATTAAATCCAACTCTTTCCACACAACTATTTGTCCCATCAAAGACATTTTTTTTTTAAATTTAAGAGTTCTATATAAATTCATTTCATTTCTTAAATCAATTAATTCCTATTTCCTATCTCTTCCTGAACACGATTCGTATTTTATTCCACAACCCTCTGGTAACCCAACTTGTAACATTGTCACTGATCTCCTACCAACAGTCATCCCACAACCCTCTCATGGTAGCCCAACTTGTAACATTGTCACTGATCTCCTACCAACAGTCATCCCACTAGCCTCTGGTAACCCAACTTGTAACATTGTCACTCATCTCCTACCAACAGTCATCCAACTACCCTCTCATGGTAACCCAACTTGTAACATTGTCACTGATCTCCTACCAACAGTCATCCCACTAGCCTCTGGTAACCCAACTTGTAACATTGTCACTCATCTCCTACCAACAGTCATCCCACTAGCCTCTGGTAACCCAACTTGTAACATTGTCACTCATCTCCTACCAACAGTCATCCCTCTCAACATCAACTGTAAATAGATAATAGTTCTAGAAATCGATACATGCGGTCCTCGGGTTACGACGCTGATCCGTTAGTAAGAAACGTCGTAACCCGAATTTATTGTAAGTCGAAACGTTTGTATATACAGTGAACGACATTAACAAGTATATAAAAAGAAAAAAAAATTTCTTATCACTTAAAAAAAAAAAGTTAAAAAAAAAAAGATTTAAAAAAACAAGAGAAAGACAGACATGAGAATAAGTGACAATACGTGACAATACGTGATAATACGTGACAATACGTGATAATACGTGACAATACGTGATAATACGTGACAATACGTGATAATACGTGATAATACGTGATAATACGTGACAATACGGGACAATACGTGATAATACGTGACAATACGTGATAATACGTGATAATATGTGATAATACGTGACAATACGTGATAATATGTGACAATATGTGATAATACGTGACAATACGTGATAATACGTGACAATACGTGACAATACGTGACAATACGTGATAATACGTGACAATACGTGATAATACGTGATAATATGTGATAATACGTGACAATACGTGATAATATGTGACAATACGTGACAATACGTGACAATACATGATAATACGTGACAATACGTGACAATACGTGATAATACGTGATAATACGTGACAATACGTAACAATACGTGACAATACGTGATAATATGTGATAATACGTGATAATACGTGATAATACGTGACAATACGTGATAATATGTGATAATACGTGACAATACGTGATAATACGTGACAATACGTGACAATACGTGATAATACGTGACAATACGTGATAATATGTGATAATACGTGAAATACGTGACAATACGTGATAATATGTGATAATACGTGACAATACGTGATAATACGTGACAATACGTGATAATATGTGATAATACGTGACAATACGTGACAATACGTGATAATACGTGACAATACGTGATAATACGTGACAATACGTGACAATACGTGATAATATGTGATAATACGTGACAATACGTGATAATATGTGATAATACGTGATAATATGTGATAATACGTGACAATACGTGATAATATGTGATAATACGTGATAATACGTGACAATACGTGATAATATGTGATAATACGTGACAATACGTGATAATACGTGACAATACGTGATAATATGTGATAATACGTGACAATACGTGATAATATGTGATAATACGTGACAATACGTGATAATACGTGATAATATGTGATAATACGTGACAATACATGACAATACGTGATAATATGTGATAATACGTGACAATACGTGATAATACGTGATAATATGTGATAATACGTGACAATACGTGACAATACGTGATAATATGTGATAATACGTGACAATACGTGACAATACGTGATAATATGTGATAATACGTGACAATACGTGATAATACGTGACAATACGTGATAATACGTGACAATACGTGACAATACGTGATAATACGTGACAAATGACACGAGAGATTCACTGGCCAAAAGAAAGCCAAACATAGGATAAATAGTTCAAGCCTTGCACCTGCATACATTTAAATAATTGTTAAATCAATGTAACGATTACAAAACACGTGATATTTTCTAAATACATTATTCTTCGTACAATAAATCTTGATTCACTACACTTCTATTAAAAGGCTCCGCGATCTATTTAAAATGTTAAAGGGGCCCCCACGGCCACGCAGGAAATTTTAAAAAGTTTTTAAACACTGCTTTGTTAGACGATACTAAACAAGGAGCTGAAATGATTTTTATCAGGACAGGAAACTCTGAGGTTTTATATGTGAAGCAAGTTATACAACTACAATGGCCGCTGTATGTACAATGGTTCCCTTGACTATTAATGTGTGTTCACGATCACCACCCTCCCCCCCCCCCCCCACACACACACACTCGTCCGCCTCCACGGGCACTCCAGCCAAGAGTTACCCACCCATCCGTCTGTACAGACCCAAGGGCTGCCTGTCAATAGCCCCCCCCCTTGTCATTAGTCACACAGGCCGGGCGTAAGTACTGTAGGGGGTGGGGATGGGGGGCTAAAGACCATCTTGACTGGGGGTTGTGAGTGAGGGGGCAAGGGTTTAAGGGGGCCGCTGGGCTCAGTGACTGGTCCAGCGAATGGTGGGAGGAGCGTAAATCTCCTTTTGTGGAGACCGGAAATTCCGACGGTGATCTCATCACGTTAGTCCCGGATGTTAACCGCTGGTAGGAGTACAAGATTAGTCATCACCGTGTGGGCAACTGGACGACTGGACGATAGGACGGACTACATGTGGACAACTGGACGATAGGACAACATGTGGACAGCTGGACACACATTTTTTGAATCAATCAATCAACATCTCATATAAAGTAATTTAGTTGCTTATGTCTTCTCAGGTGCAAAGATTTCATGTGCAATAAGAAAATTCATTTACTCGAAAACTAGCAACTTCATCTTCAGAAGTGTCATGGTGGAAACTATTACAATATTGCTCCAGCCATATTAGATTACAATATTGCTCCAGCCATGCTAGATTACAATATTGCTCCAGCCATGTTAGATTACAATATTGCTCCAGCCATGTTAGATTACAATATTGCTCCAGCCATGCTATATTACAATATTGCTCCAGCCATGTTAGATTACAATATTGCTCCAGCCATGCTAGATTACAATATTGCTCCAGCCATATTAGATTACAATATTGCTCCAGCCATGTTAGATTACAATATTGCTCCAGCCATGTTAGATTACAATATTGCTCCAGCCATGTTAGATTACAATATTTCTCCAGCCATGTTAGATTACAATATTGCTCCAGCCATGTTAGATTACAATATTGCTCCAGCCATGCTAGATTACAATATTGCTCCAGCCATGTTAGATTACAATATTGCTCCAGCCATATTAGATTACAATATTGCTCCAGGCATGTTAGATTACAATATTGCTCCAGCCATGTTAGATTACAATATTGCTCCAGCCATATTAGATTACAATATTGCTCCAGCCATGTTAGATTACAATAGTGCTCCAGCCATGCTAGATTACAATATTGCTCCAGCCATGTTAGATTACAATATTGCATCAGCCATATTAGATTACAATATTGCTCCAGCCATATTAGATTACAATATTGCTTCAGCCATATTAGATTACAATATTGCTCCAGCCATGCTAGATTACAATATTGCTCCAGCCATGTTAAATTATAATATTGCATCAGCCATATTAGATTACAATATTGCTCCAGCCATGCTAGATTATACAAGAGTGTTGGCAACACTCACACATCTTTTTACCAGCTATAAAATAAATTCACCACCCATCCTCCCCCACACCCCATAACGCCTCACTTCTCTCACACCTTTCCTTCCAACCTCTCCTTCCAACCTCTCCTTCCAACATCTCCTTCCAACATCTCCTTCCAACCTCTCCTTCCAACCTCTCCTTCCAACCTCTCCTTCCAACATCTCCTTCCAACATCTCCTTCCAACATCTCCTTCCAACATCTCCTTCCAACATCTCCTTCCAACATCTCCTTCCAACCTCTCCTTCCAACCGCTCCTTCCAACCTCTCCTTCCAACATCTCCTTCCAACCTCTCCTTCCAACCTGTCCTTCCAACCTCTCCTTCCAACCTCTCCTTCCAACCTCTCCTTCCAACCTCTCCTTCTAATCTCTCCTTCCAACCTCTCCTTCCAACGTCTCCTTCTAATCTCTCCTTCCAACCTCTCCTTCCAACCTCTCCTTCCAACCTCTCCTTCCAACCTCTTCTTCCAACCTCTCCTTCCAACCTTACCTTCCAACTTCTCCTCCTTAATAACCTCTCTTCTTTCCCACCTGTTCTCCAGCATTCCCCCACCTCACACCAAAAACCCTTCATATCAACATGTATCCATTTGTTGAAATCCAATCAATCCACTAAACAGCTGACTGGATGCGCAAACAATGCCACATTGATTTTATCGGCTGTTAATGACGTCATACAAGTTCTCGCGTGAAATATCTTATCAAACCTTGACACCACGTATCGAATGTTCGATTTGATTGTCTTTGGTGTAGGTATCAGTAGTCAAACCGCCATAAAACGTAAATCCACTTCAGGCTATGGGCAGTGCTCGGCTTCGTCAATCAAAGCCAAATCTCTTCAATAACTTTAATGACTCTTATAGAACGGGTCAACAGTAGTCAGCCAGTGACACAAGTATATTTAACATTTGTGCTAATAGACACGACAAGTATATTTAACTTTTGTGCTAATAGACACGACAAGTATATTTAACTTTCGTGCCAATAGACTATTAAAATAAAACTGTACGTATCTTTGTTGTTGTAACGAGTTAATGACAGTTTCCCCACCAGTGGAGAGTTGGAAAAGGGGGGGGGGTACTTTAATCTGTTTTTTAGAACCTTAACACTGTACACCAGGTGCAAGAGTCTCGTCTGGTAAATAGGACTCTATTTTAACTGACTCTATTTTAACTGACTCTATTTTAACTGACTCTACTGTAACTGACTCTATTGTAACTGACTCTATTGTAACTGACTCTATTGTAACTGACTCTATTGTACCTGACTCTATTGTAACTGACTCTATTGTAAGTGACTCTATTGTAACTGACTCTATTGTAACTGACTCTATTGTAAGTAGGACTCTATTGTAACTGACTCTATTGTAAGTAGGACTCTATTGTAACTGACTATATTGTAAGTAGGACTCTATTGTAAGTAGGACTCTATTGTAACTGACTCTATTGTAAGTAGGACTCTATTGTAAGTAGCACTCATTTGAAAGATCTTTATTATTAGGTCCATCCAGTGTCAGATACATATATCAACCAATAATAATTTTCTTAAAGACTAATTGCGACACTACAACAACAACAGCCCAACAACAACAGCCCAACAACAACAGCCAAACAACAACAGCCAAACAACAACAGCCCAACAACAACAGCCCAACAACAACAGCCCAACAACAACAGCCCAACAACAACAGCCCAACAACAACAGCCCAACAACAACAGCCTATTGATTAAATCCTTGAACAAAACCAACATACTGCCATGACATGAACAAAGGAAGACAGTATCTAAGTGTTTCGATTGGTGCGTGTTTTCAAAAGGTTCTTTAGGTTCTTTGTGTCTCTTTTTCAAATTAAATCCTCCCCCCCCCCTTTTTTTTTTAAAAAAAAAGTACACTTTTTAAAGATTTTGTAGAGGTCAGCAATAAATTTGATCGATGATTGGTGTTCTTAAGAAAATAATTGCATTTCCATCGTGTCGGTCGGAAATTTAGTCAGAACCCGTCACTCTCTCTGACTCATAATTGTATTGCTACACTGTGCTGAAGACGTCATTATGTTGTATTGTTACACTGTCCTGATGACGTCATTATGTTGTATTGTTACACTGTGCTGAAGACGTCATTATGTTGTATTGTTACACTGTCCTGATGACGTCATTATGTTGTATTGCTACACTGTGCTGAAGACGTCATTATGTTGTATTGTTACACTGTCCTGATGACGTCATTATGTTGTATTGTTACACTGTGCTGAAGACGTCATTATGTTGTATTGTTACACTGTCCTGATGACATCATTATGTTGTATTGTTACACTGTGCTGAAGACGTCATTATGTTGTATTGTTACACTGTGCTGAAGACGTCATTATGTTGTATTGTTACACTGTCCTGATGACGTCATTATGTTGTATGTACACTGTGCTGATGACGTCATCATGGTGTATTGTACACTGTCCTGATGACGTCATTGTGCCGTATGTACACTGTGCTGATGACGTCATTATGGTGTATTGTACACTGAGCTGATGACGTCAAGTTTTACCAGACACAACCAATCAAGTACAGAATTGCTTAGTCACTGAAGTTTCTCTCAGAAATAATCAGGAATCTCATAAAAATAGCGGTGTATGTGGGGGTGGGGGGATCGCCTCATAGCGCGGTTAGTAGAAAGACATGTATGCACAGTGCACATTTAGATCAGTTGACATAGGGGAAGGGAGGGGTCATAACATGTATGCACAGTGCACATTTAGATCAGTTGACATAGGGGAAGGGAGGGGTCATAACATGTATGCACAATGCACATTTAGATCAGTTGACATAGGGGAAGGGAGGTGTCATAACATGTGTGCACAGTGCACATTTAGATCAGTTGACATATCGGAAAGGGAGGTGTCATAACATGTATGCACAGTGCACATTTTGATCAGTTGACATATAGGAAGGGAGGTGTCATAACATGTGTGCACAGTGCACATTTAGATCAGTTGACATATGGGAAAGGGAGGTGTCATAACATGTATGCACAGTGCACATTTAGATCAGTTAACATATGGGAAAGGGAGGTGTCATAACATGTATGCACAGTGCACATTTAGATCAGTTGACATATCGGAAGGGAGGTGTCATAACATGTATGCACAATTAGATCAGTTGACATATCGGAAGGGAGGGGTCATAACATGTATGCACAGTGCACATTTAGATCAGTTGACATAGGGGAAGGGAGGGGTCATAACATGTATGCACAGTGCACATTTGCCTCAAAATTGCAAGTTTCTCTAATCCGCCATTTTCCTATTCAGAGGAAACATTGTTACTTTATAATATTGTAATGTTACAGTCAACATTAACAAATTTTATTGGCTTCGTTACATCATGTTACAAGATTTATTGGAATAGACAGGTCAATAAACAATGTGGACACTAATTGACTTGACATGACTGATTGTATATTCATAGACTAGACTTCACTAGACTATTTAAATAAATAATTTGTGAGTTGACATTCATAGACTAGACTATTTAAATAGATAATTTGTGAGTTGACATTCATGGACTAGACTATTGAAATAGATACTTTGTGAGTTGACATTGATGAACTAGACTGGGACTAATTCAATACAATAAAAAACAACAAATTATAATTATAGGATTACATATAGGATTACATATAGGACTACATATAGGATTACATATAGGATAACAGATAGGATTACATATAGGATAACATATAGGATTACATTTAGGATTACATTTTGAATTACATTTAGGATAACATTTAGAGATGGTTAGGCCCATCCATAAAACCTTCATTATAAATCGATATCAACATAAGAAACTCTTATTCTGAAGAGTTCTGATCATTAACATTTGGAACAGCTTTCACCACGTTTGGACATAATTTTACATTTGGAAACTTTGTTACTAATCTCTTCAACCACCAACCACATACTCCAACCATATGACGCTGCTAGTAAAACTAATGTCACCACATACTCCAACCATATGACGCTGCTAGTAAAACTAATGTCACCACATACTCCAACAATATGACGCTGCTAGTAAAACTAATGTCATCACATACTCCAACAATATGACTCTGCTAGTAAAACTAATGTCATCACATACTCCAACAATATGACTCTGCTAGTAAAACTAATGTCATAAAATGTGTAACTCATTTCGTCTGTAACAAGGAGCTGATTTAAAAAAAAAAAAAAAGGTATTTGTATGTTTTATGTATTTTTAAATGTCGGCATTCCTCTTCAAAAATAGTCTTTATAATCTATGTTTATTGTCCCTTGAACTTTTACACCACCCCCGTGCTCATAAAATCTGCTAACGATAAGGATGTTATTGGAAACTGAAAAATCTAATTCTTTAAACTCTACAAGTGAGCTTGAAAAGAAAAATATCTTAAGAAGTATATGCAATTTAAAAACTGAAGGGATCTCTTGGAATCTACTTTATAATGCGACTACCATCCCGTGACCACGCCCCTGAATGTGAAAACTGCTTGTCCTGGTAACACCTTGTGAAGAGCTTATCAGGCAACAATCTCGAACCTTGTATCATGACTCGCCTCTTTTCTTTTCATCTCGCTCTCTCCTCGCGTTTGGATGATTCATGAGTTCCGAGGCTGGAAGACGAGAAATGAAGGGGAAGAACCTGGGAAGTGCCGGATAAATTGAGGAATTCGAGCATTTATTGCTGAGATTACCTCCCCATTGTTAGTGGTGGTTATAACTGGGAGAGATAAGACCATTAGTTGATTCAATGGGACAAGAAATAGCTGGTTACTACAGCTGTGTCAGTCTGGTTACTACAGCTGTGTCAGTCTGGTTACTACAGCTGTGTCTGTCAAACAGCGATTGTCAAATAAGTAAGGTCATGGGGCTACAATAGGTCAGTGACTTTTTTATGAATTAGGTCACTAAACTTGATTAGGTCAGTGGACTTGATGAGGTATCTAGCTTGACTGAATTAGTTTTGCTACGCGGCACAGTTCTTGCAGTGTATAGTAAAGCCGAACATCACTGAAAATTTTTTTCCTTTCTTTTTTGACACCTTAAAGTCCTTTTTTAAGAACCCTTTTTAATTTATTTGGAATGTCCTAAATATGACTTGGTGAAGTTCAAGGTCAGAACTTGTGGATCAAATTTTGGGTCGTTGGGTGAAAACATTCGACTGCACGTCACATGCTGTAATGGTAAGTGGTGTCATGGTGTGTGGTGTCATGGCCCTGGTTCCATTTAAGCCACACAGCAGTTTATAATTACCGCGAAACTAACTTTTAAAAAAAATTGCAAAAAAAAAAATGGATGCTATGCAACTTTTTTTGCACACGAATTTTTTACTTTGCACACGGGTCAACATACCTTAAAGGGAACATTGGTCATGGCTGTGTCATGGCATGTGGTGTCAGGCATGTAGTGTCATGGCATGTGGTGTCATGGCATGTGGTGTCAGGCATGTGGTGTCATGGCATGTGGTAGCATAGCATGTGGTGTCATGGCATTTGGTATGATTATATGTGGTGTCATGGCATTTGGTATGATTGTATGTGGTGTCATGGCATTTGGTATGATTGTATGTGGTGTCATGGCATTTGGTATGATTGTATGTGGTGGTCGTGTCATGTGGTGTCATGGTATGTGGTGTCATGACATGTGGTGTCATGACATGTGGTGTCATGGCATGTGGTGCCATGGCATGTGGTGTCATGGCACACAGTTGTCATGACATGTGGTGTAACGACAGTTAATGCCATGACATGTGTCATGTTATTTTGTGTCCTGGTGGGTTTGAAATTTAATTTTGGTTGTTAGATTGAAAGGTCAAGGACAGATTGGGTTTTTTTCAGGCAACAGCTTGAAGACCTAACTCTCAGGGGACTTCCACTAGTGAACTTGTCGCGAGAAGAGATAAAACACATGAGTCTATTGATAAACTCAAAACAACAATGAGAGCATATCATTGTGGTCAATAATTGTAATGGGCCGGCTATTGGGATTGTTCTCTCAGGGAGGATGTGTGGTGGTGGCCTTTGAATGATGACAGGAGCTAATTGTCGGACAGGGAAACATTGAGACTAGCGAATCTAGGACAAGGACTTTGACAAACAGGAAGTGTCATGTATTTCTCTCAGACAGGTAGCTAGAGAGACTTTTATTGTACTTTTTATTGTAATGTTTGTGTATCTCTAATAATAAGTTATGAATTCACGAAATTATTGTTGTCAACTTTTTCATTTGAGAAAATCTATCAAGACAAACGGATGATAAAGATGTATTTGTTTAAATAAAGTATTTTAAATCACGTGTGACTAGTTGTATTCTTGTGCTATATATACCGTGAATGTGTCTCTATATAGCCACTTAAATATTTATATCAAATCACTTACTTGTTGGCATAAGCTTCTGTTGTTACACACAATTTGTTATAATTTGAAGTTTTAAAAGTGTAAAAAATTAATTTTTAAATTTTGGTTTTTTTAAAATATTTTTTCGGGGCGGGGGTAGGGCGGGGAGGGTTTAGGATATATGTCTTCTTCACGACAGGAGTGCCCAAAGTCCGGCCCACGGGCCAATAAGGCCTGAGGTAAAATTGTAACTGGCACGTAACCTCATCATGGATAATTAATGAAATCATTGATTTTTTTAAAAAAATGTAACGACAAATGATGGCGAAAATTGATGACGTGTTATTGTTTAACAAAGTAGATTTTGATTTTAAAGATCCGTTGAAACTCTGTGCTGTTATGTGTCGGTGTGCTGTTATGTGTCGGTGTGCTGTTATGTGTCGGAAATTCGATAACATCCGACACCAAACCCGAATACTCAATAATGTTTATTTTTTGCCACTCAGCAAAGGAAATGAAAGTCCTATTGATGTTCCAAAAAAATTTCTAGACAGTTTCCATATCACATTTTCCCACACATTTCCGTTCTAGTTATATTTCAACATGTTTCATTTCTAGTGAGGTATGTAGGATAAAATTAACGTTTTTCTTTATTCTATAAATTTGCCACTAAAAGTTTAGCTATTTTTTAATAATTGAATAAGATATTTATAAAGTCTAGAAAATCGCGATAGTATTGTCCTCTTTTTTTCACGACCAAATGTCAGTCTTACAAACTACATTTAAAAATAAATAATTTTAAATGTCATATCTTGTATAAAATCATGCCATTCAATGTCAAAGTTTGTCATTGTCATTTATTAATATCATCCGCTCATATTTGTACTTAATGAAGTATAGCATGGCACCCTTTGTAAATAGTTTGGACTACCCTGCTTTACGAGATTAACTCCGTGACTACATTCTTTTAAAACGTGTGTCCTAGCGAAGTATTTAAAGGTAGGGGTTACATTCGTCCCAGAAAATGGATGTTACAAAGACTATATCACAAAGTAAGTGTTACAGCCGTGCCACAAAAATGATTGTTACAGCTGGTTTCCATTGTGTTACTGTCACTGCTGTCAGTGTTGCTCTCCGTTGCTTTCATGCGATACGTTGCGAATCTGAGTGGTGAATCATTGGTGATGAGTTACTGACATCAGGTGTTGACACGCACTCGCACAACTATTGTTGTTGAGTTGAATTTATCTTTTTAAAAAATAAAAATATCTGTCTAAAGTAATTATCAGCTAAGTACGGTTGAATATACTGGATATATATAATTATTTTTTGAAATATATATATTATTTCACCTGCCAAAAAATAAAAAGGAAAATATTTGTAATTCATTGACATTATATAGAACTACTTATATTTAATTACAAAAATGTTAATTGCCTTTTTTTTTGTTACTTCCCTTGAAATTTTTAATTGAATGACGTCATACATCTTATTTTTAGCTTAATCAAAATTATCCCTTGAAAATATACATATACATCAATATATTTAAATTTATTTATATTTATAATTATACTTACATTCAATTAATCGAAATTTAAAACTTAAATTATCAAATCTTAATGAAATATGCCTGCTATCAAATTCGAATATGTTAGTGAAACGCTTGAACCAGTTGTCTCCCATGAAAATCATTGTTTTTAAATCTTTTAAACTAACTCGTGGTGCAGTGTTGCGAAATCGGGGGAAATTTCCCAAATCATGGGAATTTTTTAGCCATATTTTGAGAAATGGGAATTAGGGAATTTTTAAGGATTTTGCCTAAAAAATGGGAATTTTTTAGAGTGACCAATTTTAAAAATGAAATACATTCTTGAATGAAAATAAAATAAATTAATTTGAAACATGCTCATTTTCAAATAAGAAATACTTGTGTTTTGATGTGGTGGGAGGCTCTTGGGCGTAATGTTTGATTATTTTTAGTGTGTCTAGGTTTTTTATTTCAGATCTAGGTTTTTTTTCCTGACGTTTTGGCAAGGTTTTTCCCAACATTGTCACTGATAGTGGTTAGGTTGTGTAAATGTATTACCATTAAATAATATAATTAATTAGTCTGAGCTAGAATCATCATAAAATGCTTGTTACATATATAGGATAAAGGACCAAATCATTAATACTATGTAAATATATAACAAACTATGTAACCATGTATGATTGATTCATTATTAATAAATTTCAAAGCATTCATTAAAAAAAATATTTTATCTATCGCAGACAAATTTAAATTACAGGAGTATCCAAATAACTTTTTTAAAAACTTCTTAATTTTAAAATTTAAAAGTATAATCTATATTTTGAATTTGTAGCCAAGTTGTTAAATAAAAACGCATAGATTAAATAAAAATTGAAAGTACTATATTAAGAATTGCCTTAAAAGTGCAGAAATATTTATTATTTTTTAATTTGAAAGTCCAAAGTCATTAAAATGAATGCGAAAGCATTTAATTGAAGTTGCCACTTTTTAGGTTTTTTCCCAAGTTTTTCATGCATGTGGGAATTTTTAGCCCAATATGGGAATTTGCTTTACTCCTGCCTGGGAAAATCTGGCACTTGGACTTCGCAACACTGTCGTAGTGTCTGAATGTGTGCTTACTTGCTAGCCGAAAACACTTTGAATCGATTTTTAACCCACTTCCCAGTATGCTGGCGAGCTGAAATTTTGCAGGAAGACTTGTGCTGACGATAAAAATGACCAATCAAAATTTCAGATCCATCGACTGATTAATTAATGCATTTTTAGATTATCTAAATTTTGCTACGTAGCATGTTATTTTGTAGCTAGAGTAAGGCGGTGCGTTTATATTTAACACCCTTTTTAATATTTTCCTGTCGCGCGGTGCGGTGCGTATTAATATTGACGATACTTTTTAAAAATATATTCCCGATATGTAAATGTTTATGCTAATCTGTCACGCGGTGCGCATTATATTAAACATGTTTTTATAACACTTTTCCTGTGATCAAATCGGGCTGAAATTTAGCATGCAGACTGCTGTAGTTTTTTTTTTATTTTTATTTTATTTTTTTTTTTTTAAATATGTATTTATTTTTTACTGTAAATCCTTAATTTCTGTGACATAATTAAAATTTTGGATTTTTTGATTGCCGTGTGATGCGCATTTTAATGAATATACTTTTAACTAACGTATATACTCGATCTAAAGCCGACCTTTTTTGACAAAATAAGTTGGGGGGTCGGCTTATGAGTAGGTCATAGGTGATTTCTGCATGTCCATTGAATATCGGTGTTGTTATTGTAGATCATCAAGGTTCTTTTCTACATTCTACAGGATTCGACTGCTTCACCAGAAGCTATAATGTATTATTTAACATCTGCACTTACCTTATTTAACCATTTCATTTATTTTGGGGAATGATTTAAAATATTGCCTTACAAGTATTGTTTTCAATAAGGAATTTTAATGTACGCGTTTTCGCCATTGTTTATCAAAGATGTTTTTTTTTCATTCAAATATTGGTAACTCTTGCCTAACAAAGAGCACAAAGCCAAAGATAGTCAGTACAAAGTAAACAATAATAATGGACGATTTATCTCTTAGTTTAAAGAAAAAAATATATCATTTTTGGGAAGTCTGCTGGCGAGTGGGTTATACACTTTTAATACTTCCAAGAGAGGGTGGGGGGTCGGCTTAAGAACGAATTGGGTATAGAACGGGTGTATACGGTATTTCTCGTGTATTTTTTCATATCTCCTTTTATTTATTGGCATGATTGTAATCCTGTTTGTTATTTGATGATGACAAGGCTCGCCGATGAAGACAAGTTTAAAAAAAAAAAATTATGCTAATCTGCCAATTGGCTAGGTACGGTAACTCCCAACTCTTAGCTAGAGGAACTCTCAATGAACACAGACGTTTGGGATATTTACAAGATGGTAATGTTGATACATTAAAAGAATATTTCATTGATCGACAGATAAAACCAAGTGGCAGATGCTAGAACCTATTAAGTACAGTTGACCGCCTTACTTATGTTCAAAGTGACAACCAGGACATACTGAAAATACATTTCGATAATCTTATAGACAGAAACATCTTATCTTACAAACAGCAGATTATTGCGTCCTATTTTTTATGTCATGACTAATTGTCATGATGTCCATTGCAGCTCAGAATTTAAGAAAAACATCTATCTATATTATTCACCAGAACAAGCACAAGACGAGTGCAAATGAACGACAGGACGAATGACCATCGCTCGGGTCGCCAATCATAGTTTATGGTTGGCAAACTAGAATGGTGCAGGTTGGGGGGCAGGTAGCTAACCACAGTACGCATGTCTCGAGACGAACAATACGTTGGTGGGTCCCCCCCCCCCGCTGACGTTTACTAGAAATTGTTAAGATTTCTTCGTGATGAAGCAAATCTGAGGTGTATGCTACGCCGCAGGTCCTATGTAATTAAAAATAATTTCATTAAAAATCATCACATCTATTTTTGTCTTGATGTAGCCGACGACACAACGGAACTCACTTCATAACGAGGTTGGAAATCATAGTCGTATCCTGAACTCAAGGCGCCATTTTTTGTTGTGGGTGTGTCTTACGGTCATAGAACTTAGAGACGCCCACAACCGTTACGTGCCTGGTGATGACAGGTGTCAGAAGATCTATTCGTTCTTACGGTCTGCCGCTAAAATTTATTGGTTTTAAATTTCGAAAAATCAAATTTTTTTTTATAACTGTGTCCTCGTTCACCTTTGCTTGGCAAATCTTATGTTCCACAGTGCTCTGAGTTGATGTTTTTGAGAATTTGTAATATTAACATCGGTTAAATTTCATTGAAAACTGCCATCTAATATAACCAGAGGCGTCACTAGGGTTGGTGTCACACGGGGCCGTAGCTCATGGTGTCACCCGGGGTGGCCCGCCCCCACCGCACCCCCCCTAGCGACGCCACTGAATATAACTATTCTACTGAAGAAGGCGTTCAGCCAAAAACATTTATTTGGCCATCCTCTAAGTGAAGAATAGAACGAGCTATTTACTATGACCCAGCATTTATTAACATCAACTCTTTGAGTCAGGATGCTCTGCACTGGATTCAAATTTGTTAAATCTGGCTCCGCCTGGATTAACGCAGTCAGATCCGACAGGAGCCGGATTTGAAAAAAATAATAGCTGGAATCTGGATTAGTCAAAGCCGGAGCCGAAATCCGGTACATCCGTAGTTTTGAATAACTTTTCGATGTAATGCAGTCCGAGGTTTATATCCTCTACCCCGAGTAGAGAGTCACGTTTGAGTGTACAGGTAATCGCAACAGTTTACAAGGTGAGAATCGGAGAACGGGAAGCAAGCTCTGCAAGTCGGAGGCAACAGGGCTCGGATTGTGTATTGTTTACATAAATGTTACCTCCGGGGAACCTCGGGGATTTGTTTACTCCATGTTCAGATTTTGTTTCTTTAACGGCATCCGCCAAGGTCAAACCATTTAATTCGGAGAGTTTCTTCCCTTGATTTGTTTGGGACACAGTAATGTAGGCTCGCGTTCAGCACGGGTCTGGATGACGTCATCACCGCTGGAGTTTTACGTTGGATTCGCTTTCTTTAGACCCGTGATTGATCCAGCTGACCCGGTAGGGAGTGGTGGTCAGTCTGGTCAGTTATTGCCAACCTGAACGACGTCATAGATACCTAGGTCACAATTTTGAAAGAAAACTAATTTGAACTAAATGGCGCCAACGACGACATCGCTGTACTATCAGTAGCGTGAATCAATTGCAATAACTTTTGGAAATGTGAGGCTGTAGGTGAAGGTCGTTCATTGTCTGAAGGACATAATTTACTGCACATCTATTATTAGATATCAAGGCGGGAATATATAACTAGCCATTTCCAGTTTCCATGGGTATTCTGTTGAACAAATTTGGTTAAGATATGAATAAAAAAATCTGGTTACAATGTGCCAATTTATTATGGCATCACTTATGTGTTAATTTAACATATTTATTTTTGTTTAATTTTGGATTTGACAAACACAAAAAAAAATTTTGCAAATTTTATTATACTATTTTTAAAAAAAACCCAACAATACTTACTTCTTTATTTATACCGCAAATATTATTTTAAGGAAACTTATCTTATAAAAGTGTCAGAACGAAATCTTATGTGATGGCTGCGATCAGAATAATGACAGACTCTGGTGCCTGGTGGACACTTAAAAAATGACCATCAAGTTAGCTTGTGGGGATAGTAAGTAACTATTACTTGTAGTGAATGACGTAGGACAGAGATTAGGACTACTGGCAAGATTAGGAGTATTGATAATATCGGGACTATTGATAAGATTGGGAATATTGATAAGATTGGGAATATTGATAAGATTGGGAATATTGATAAGATTGGGAATATTGATAAGATTGGGACTATTGATAAGATTGGGACTATTGATAAGATTAGGACTATTGATAAGATTGGGAATATTGATAAGATTAGGACTATTGATAAGATTGGGACTATTGATAAGATTGGGAAAATTGATAAGATTGGGAATATTGATAAGATTAGGACTATTGATAAGATTAGGACTATTGATAAGATTAGGACTATTGATAAGATT
>MUZC01004489.1:265285-282914 GCA_002072015.1 Radix auricularia | reverse complement strand
TATGGTGTCAGTGTGATTGTAACATGTATGGTGTCAGTGTGATTGTAACATGTATGGTGTAAGTGTGATTTGTAACATGTATGGTGTCAGTGTCATTGTAACATTTATGATGTCAGTGTGATTGTAACATGTATGGTGTCAGTGTCATTGTAACATTTATGATGTCAGTGTGATTGTAACATGTATGGTGTCAGTATGATTGAAACAGGTATGGTATCAGTGTGATTGGACCTTGTGTGTTTTTGTGTTTTTGGTAGTATTGTTACAATGAGAATATTTGTAATATTAAAGTGATAGCTTCATTATTGAAAACCCAATTATTTTTAAATATAAATAAGTTCATCAGAAATTCTCTTGAAATTTAGATTTGATGTAAACATCACACAATTTTTGACACAAAATTCCGCCTTCTGCTGGTTTTTGAAATCTCTTTCCGTCGATGCATGTGTAACTGACCTGGCGAGATGTCCCACCTATCTTATTGTTAAAACAAAATCTCTTTTCTTTATCTGCCGTGTCAGCATTTTCGCTGTTGAATTGTTTAAAAAACGTTTCCATCGGAAATTTTTGAATCTTCTCATAAAAGCGATCAGAGGGAAAATTGTTCAAAATAATCGAAAGTTAACGGATAAATGAACATAAAAAATGTCTAAACCCTTCGCCTTAATAGAAAAACGACCAATAGACTTGTGCCGAAAATAATGTGGCTCACTGCGCATGTCTGGCGCACGGAGAAAGACTCTTGCAGCCTAGGTCCGGACATTTTTTTTTTGGCTGTGTTTTAGAAAAGTAATTTTAAAAAACAACCTTTTATTATAAGACCTTGACTAAGCTGATTGTTTCCATGCTGGTATTGGTGAGTAGATTTGACCTTAATACAACACGACCGCCGGACGGCCGAGCGTTCGTTGTGTGCTGTAGGTCAGAGAGTAGGCGGTCGTTGTGTGGGAGTTGACGACTATCGTGACCAGACCCTGTGACAGTTACCTAGCGGTGGTTGTGGGTGCCGGCGACAATAACTTGGTGACAGTCGTTTGTGTCATCAAAGATTTGATCCGATGTCAGAACTGGTCAATTGATACACTAGCACGTAAACCACATAATGTGTGTCGTATGTGGTCATATGGGGTATGCGGTATGTGGCATCAAGACAAGATCTTCAATATTTGTGCGGGGGTGTTGAGGATTTCTGTTTGAGTATGTGACAAACTAAAGGTTTTCTTTGTCTTGATGTTTAACGAAGTGTTTATGAGTATGTGACAAACTAAAGGTTTTCTTTGTCTTTATGTTTAACAAAGTGTTTGTTTACACGTCTAACAAATGTAGATGATACACATCGTCATTTAAAGACTAGAGATTTTGTTGGTGTTAAGTTAACAATATCAAGCTATGTACAATTCAGGGGTAAAATTTGAAAGAAAACTATTCTTGAATGGAAAATGCTACTATAATTTTGTGTTTTAGGTTCATTTCATTTTCTCCTCAATATTTAAATATATAAATTACTAATATAGATCTATATTGTCTATATATTATTTAAAACTTAATCATCAAAAAATCATTTGATCCTTTTCATTATCCAGAGCTACATTATAAAATGACCAGCTAATTAAATGGACTTTATAGTTTGTTGACCTGATATCTGTTATAATATAAAGATCAATAAATCAATACATTAATACTTTATAGCCAAGTATAACAATTGCTAAATGGGATAAATAGAAACTAGCATAAAGAAATAAATGAAAGTAGACATTTGTTAACAGATTAATTAAAACGGGCGTAGGACCAGATTTGTACTGGAACAATTAACATAAGTTTAAATGTGATTTTGAATTCAACAACAACACCAACTAAAGAAACAAAAAACAATGGCATCTATATCGACGATAACATAATAACATTAATACCAACAGCAACACCAACTAAAGAAACAAAAACAATGGCATCTATAGTGACGATAACATAATAACATTAATACCAGCAGCACCGGCAATTATAACTCTGACTCTAGCGATAATGTCAACCATTATACAATATGATGGGGAAAAAAAACAGCATCAACAAAACAGCAGCAACAATAACATGAAATAATAACAATAACAAAATCAACAGGAATGACAGTGAAAACAATAACATCAGTAACAACATCAGTGGCGTAGCTAGACCTTTTGCCGCCCGGGACGGTCTCCAATATGCCGCCCTTTTAGGGGACGTCCATAAATTACGTCACACATGGGAAGGGAGAGAGAGGTGTCACAAATTTGAATTCACATCAAAACGCGCAATTTTAAATAAAAGTTTCACTTAAATATATGATAACAGACAATTTAATGAAGTTGTACATGGTTTCACGCGTTTTAGGATATTAGAGTGCAGCCTTACATTAAAAATATTTAAATGACACAAAATGATTGGAAACCTGCTCCTGTCACATTGAAGAAGGGGTCTAAGGAGGGCAGGGGGTGAATTATCAGTCAAAATCACGTGACGTCATTTAAGGATGGCCAATTAAATCAATGGTATGATTGTTTTTATAAATAAATAAACATTAATAAGCAATTGTAATTGAAACGAAGTACATTGTAAAAGTAAAAGGTGTGGAACATGTTAACCATTTCATGCCATATTTATGTAAGCATTAATAAAAGAGACCGAATAAGATGATATACCTATAAGTACACATTTTTAGAAATACAATATTCTTTTTTTAAAGGCCACTTGAAAGTTATTGAGTTTACAGGTTCCCCCCCCCCTCAAATGAGACCAAACATATTCCAAATTTACAGCCAAAAACATTACAAAACTAGATTGTGCCAGGCGCCGTGGCGCCTGCGGCGCCCCCTTATTTTGGGCGCCTACGGCGCCAACCTTTTTTTTAAAGACCAACTAACTTGTCCTTTTTTGATAAATACGAATTATTAAACTTTATGAAATGTACGCAAAGTATTTATTTAATAATAATAATAGGGGTTGTATTTTGCGTACCGATGCACACCAAACAATGACGTCATCATATTAAATATTTTTACAGCGCTCATCAACACACGATTTTTCAACTAAACTAACTGCTGTAGACTGTCGTACATCGCTCCTCAGCGTTACGTTACAAACATACAGAACCACACCACTGGGTGTTTATATTATTTAATAATATGCTTTATTTTTTTATTTTTAAATATATTTTTTTTTATAAACAAAGAAATTGTATACATCAGTATTTAAGCATATTTATAAATTTAATTTCCTAATTTTCATAGTAGGAAATCGAGTATTATGTTATCAAAATTTAAATTATTTCTACTAACTTGTTCTATGGACAATATTGCAAGATTTTGTAGTCTTAAATCACTCATTGTGGAACGAAGATAATTTTTTTTATCAGCTTCATTATGGAGAAACTCCTTTCACAACTAGATGCACTGATACTTATAGCAATTGTTGAAAACGTTCTTAGCAAAAGTATAATGTTGGGTAAAGAATTTTCCAATCTATACTGTTGAATATATTTTAATAGATCAAAGGGGCATCCCCAACCCCCCCCCCCCATTTTTTTAACATGTCTCTTCTTGTAGTGTATGTAAAGCCAGGGCTGGTCTAAGCCACTGCCACCTCTGCGGCCGCAGTGAATTCGCGCTTTCATAGGCCCCACCTATCTTAAATTTCACTTATTACCTTATACCTTATCCTTACCCAAATTGGGCCTCTCATTCCCTTTTTGCATACTTAGCTGCATAAGGCCCCGCAATAGCTAAGCCTAACCCTGTGTGGAGCCATAAAAATCTGGAACCTTTTCGTTATATATTTATTTGTTCTTTATCAATGATAATAAAGAAATTAATTTGATGTTAAAAATTTTCAATTAGCAGGTTACATGGTATTATACACGAATATTTTCTTGAAACGACAGGCCAACTGATCAGATGGTACTATTATTTTATTTTATAATTACATCTATGGATAAAAACATTTCTCGTTGTACGACTTGTTTTAAAGATATAGCCCCGTCTCCTGAATTTTCTCCACTCATATTTTTTCTCCTTTAAAAAAAAAAAAAATAAAAATAAAAAAAATTCTCCTTTTAAACTAGGCGTTCAGTTGATATCTCCAACTCTCTATATTCTATAACAGCGTTCTGTATTAGCGCATAACTTTGTTCCACGAAATGGGTTTGATTTATTATTGTTTGAAACTGTTTTACATAAATTGAGATTCTATAGAAAAGAAAATAATATTGCATTGAAATGAGTAAAGTTCCAGCATCTAATCTCGTTTTACTAGTTACTTCTACCGATGTCAATTTTTCCAAGACGCTTGAAATTTCTAAGTATAATCTATGTCTTTCTCGAAATTATTTATGTTATTGCGATGTTTATTATCGAAGAAATTTGAATTTTTTCATGTTCTTGCGCTTAATCTTAATACTATTCCATAAACTAGACGAATTCAAATTATTTACACATTACTAAAATTTGATAGGCGTAGCATATTTAAAGAACGACCGAATTTTAAAGAAAAACAGGTATTATGTGTGCTACTTAAATGCAATAAAAACAAAAAAAAATTAATTTTTAGTAAGTTACCTTAAAATAATTTTCTAAAACTGAAACAGTAATATAAATTACACAATGTAGGTACTTGTTAGCGGATCATTCTGCGCCTGTCAAAATAACTCGCAAAAACTGTCGTGGCGATATTAATAGTACACATTATTCGGCCCTGCGGTTAATGTGTTGTTTTTTGTGCAGTTTTCTTATAAAAGCGCCATTTATGACACATACCACTTATTTTTCCAAAAAAATCGATAACTTTATTTAGAGAATTTTAATTTTTGAACGGGTTTGGGTTAGTTATAACAATCATTACGTGATCAAACAAATGTTACGCGAGTCCGTTAATTTAAGACTCGAAATGAAGAATAATTTTCTTTCACCTTGGTTTTCCCCCTTCAAAAGAAAATTGGCGGCTGTCGGAAAGGGCTTTATTTTTCGAATGCCCACAAATGTCGCCCTTTAGATGAGTGCCGCCACTGAACAACATTATAAACAGTAACAACAACATAAAATAACATTAACAAAAAATATCAGCTGTAGCAACAATAAAAACAGTAACGAAAATATCAATAGTGAAAACAACAAGACTAGCAAAAGTAACAACAATATCAACTATACCAACACTAGCAAAAGTAACAACAATATCAACAATATCAACACTAGCAAAGGTAACAACAATATCAACAACACTAGCGAAGGTAATAGCAATATAAACTGCCACAAGTTCTCTAATAAAATATTTCTGAGTGTCTCCTCATATGTATAATTTTGTGTGGAGAAACTTAATTCTGGCGTCATAACTGCTATTTATTGAAATGTCCAAATTTTCTTTTTTTAAGATTGATTTTGTAAGTGCTCAATTTTCCCAGCGCAATGTTTCAACGTTTTATTTTATCCAAAAGCTGTGTTATATTTTCAAACTTTGTTTTTATTTCAATATGCTAACCAATGTTTTAAGGTGCCGTATTTGCAGTGTACTTTATATTAAGGTGCTATATTTTATAGTTGTCATATTTCTAAAGAGTGTTAGATCTATTTTGAAATGCAATTCACTCAAAATGGTCGACATGCTACATGCTACATGCTACGTGCTACATGCTACGTGATTCACTTTCATTAGTTATAACATTCATCATGGAGATAGAGTCATGAATTAAAGAGTTGACTCGTGTTCAAGTTTGTTTGATTGTTAACTTGTTTCTTTGTTGGATATTTAAACGTGTCTCTTTGTTTGATTGTTAACTTGTTTTTTGGTTTGTTTGATTGTTAACTTGTTTCTTGGTTGGATATTTAAACGTGTCTCTTTGTTTGATTGTTAACTTGTTTTTTGGTTTGTTTGATCGTTAACTTGTTTCTCGTTTATTTGGTTATTCACTTGATTAATTTTGTTGTTTTGATAATTAACTTGTCGTCTTATGATATTGAATCTTTATTTAATCTTCCTTTCCTGAACCAAAAATATCATATAACTTATTCTTATTTTTTAAAAAAAATTCTTTAAAAAATTAACACTTGTATTATCAATACGTTAGTATTGACAGAACACAGTGTATTTATAAAGTACAGTCGGACCTCGCTAAGTAGAATTCAAAAAGAGACCGGAATAAAAAAAATTTGACTTACGAAGTTTTCGAGTTAAGGAAAATGGCGTAATAGTCATACCTAACAATTAATTCCATATAGCGGAGTTTCGACATCGGGAGTTCGACTTAGAGAGGTCAGACTGTATTAAATAAAATGTTTTTCTGTGTGTATTTAAGAATGGCCACGTAAAGTGTAATGGTGTGCTTAAGTAGTTTGCGAACTAAATTTCGCAATAGCCGATATGAGCGAAATTGTTGGGAATGCCGAATTTGAGTTTTGGCGCGAGATGTTTTCTTTTGCTTATTGGACATTTCATCATTGATTGAATGAATTCTTATCGCTGAGTGTGCGTGTGTGTTATCGCTAAGTGTGGGTGTGTGTTATCGCTGAGTGTCAGCGTGTGTTATCGCTGAGTGTGCGTGTGTGTTATCGCTGAGTGTCAGCGTGTGTTATCGCTAAGTGTGGGTGTGTGTTATCGCTAAGTGTGCGTGTGTGTTATCGCTAAGTGTGCGCGTGTGTTATCGCTGAGTGTGCGCGTGTGTTATCGCTAAGTGTGCGCGTGTGTTATCGCTAAGTGTGCGTGTGTGTTATCGCTAAGTGTGGGTGTGTGTTATCGCTGAGTGTGCGCGTGTGTTATCATTAAGTAATTTTATTGGGAGACTCAGAAAAGGTTGGCTGCGGCTTAACCAAAGTTAAGGTGGACAATAAGGGAGAGGTATTATTAGGGGCCTTACCTATCAGTTTTCTAAACGCATGTTTAGTCAAGTATATCTAGTGTTAGTAAATTGAGTGGAAGTAATCTAGTAAAGTAGCCAAAATTTAGTGTGAAGTATATTTAGTGAAAATAAATTTAGTTTAGGTAGCCTAAATTTGGTTTAAGTGTATTTTGTGTACGTTAATTTATAGTAGATCAATTTAGTATAGATAATTTAGTGTAGTTAAATATAAAATACAAAATACACAAACAAATAGTGTAATGAAAACAATAAATTTGAGCTTTGTTTTTAAGCTAACAAGACAGCGTACATTTCGGCTACTACGCCTTCATCAGTACAATTAACAGGAAGAACACACTTAGATAAGTAACAAAAGCATATTTTAACTCTTACGACATGCTATATCATAAAATATTATAACATAAAAAGAAAGGAATACAACAAACAACGACAAAGGATTTAAGAAAAAGGAGGAAGTATAAAAAATTACGGTGAAAACCGAAACGGGAAAAGGATTCTACAGTTAATCCGCACCTTTTAACATACCAATTTAATGATCAAACACAATATCCGAACTTTATTATTATTTGTCATAAAACTCATTTTGTGTTTCTAACTTGTTACACAGCCCTGATAGAATTCTTAAGTGATTCACATCATCAGTCATATGGTGTTGTCGTGTATCGTTGTCTAGGGTTTAGTCCCCGAGGCTTACACACCAACAGCTGTTACACAATAAGACAACTCAAGTCCTTTTCAACAGCAAACCTTTATTTACATACATATCCATTTGACAACTATGTCTGTAACATATAAGATGTACGACTTCAACTCAAGTCGTTCGTTATAACATATCACCGGCGTACAATCCAGCCAGCCAACACCCGTTGGTCTCCGCAGCATAACCCCTTGTCCTTCTCTGTCCTACACACCGAGACCCACGAGTTATATACCCGTGGCCCCTGGACAGACCTTGCGTGGCCTGAGCAAACGCTCACCACGTGAAGTGAACTCGAGTGAACTCGTTCACAGTTCAAAACATGAGCCCGTGACCAGGCAATATTCCAACTGAAAAACGCAGTGGTTCTCATACCCCTGACAGGTGTGTTTGATGCTCTTTGAAGGTTGTTTGATGTCATCACTGTGACATGATGTTTGATGTCATCACTGTGACGTGTTGTTTGATGACATCACTGAGACGAATTGTTTGATGTCATCACTGTGATGTGTTTTATCTGCTCTGTCGATGATTAAGTTATACTAATTATACTTTCGTTGTGTTCCAGACAATATAGGATTAACCTTGAGAATTTTGCATGTATGCAAGAGTTTTCTATATAATGTCAAATCTTTAAATTATTTATTAATAACTAAACAATAACACAATTCTTTTTATACATTTATTATAAAACTAAAAAATAGAAAGAAAAAAATCCAGTTATCAGCATATTTTTTAACCACGCACTTGCACCCTTAAGCACCACACATTCCCTACATTACACACTAAGCACAACCAGCGCACCCTTGCGCATCGTGGTTCCACACCAAACCACACCGTGCGTGCCGCCTCATCCTATGACACAACATAACACACGTGTCCTCAGTCACAGCTCGGCTGTACCCAGTGCTCAGTCGCAGTTGCCTACTATCCAAAAATCCTAAGGTCCAACAGCCTTGGGGTGTTTGTCAGGATTGTGGCCTAATTGCCAGGACTGTGACCTAATTGCCATCACTGTGACCTAATTGCCATCACTGTGACCTAATTGCCATCACTGTGACCTAATTGCTATCACTGTGACCTAATTGCCAGCACTGTGACCTAATTGCCAGCACTGTGACCTAATTGCCAGCACTGTGACCTAATTGCCAGCACTGTGGCCTGATTGCCACGGCCAGCCATGTGCGCTCATTTTTTCTCCTTCTCGTGTTGTCGTCATTAAAGTTATTTTAAACTTTTGACGTTTCCCGTTATGATTATTGATCTCTCGTCTGCTCGTTCTCGACACAGTGGGGTCTTTAGTGAGGACTTTAGTGAGGACTTTAGTGAGGACTTTAGTGAGGACTTTAGTGAGGACTTTAGTGAGGACTTTAGTGAGGACTTTAGTAAGGACTTTAGTGAGGTCTTTAGTGAGGACTTTAGTGAGGACTTTAGAGAGGACTTTAGAGAGGACTTTAGTGATGACTTTAGTGAGGACTTTAGTGAGAACTTTAGTGAGGACTTTAGTGTTGACTTTAGGGAGGACTTAAGTGAGGGCTTTAGTGAGGACTTTAGTGAGGACTTTAGAGAGGATTTTAGTGAGGACTTTAGTGATGACTTTAGTGAGGACTTTAGAGAGGACTTTAGTAAGGACTTTAGTGATGACTTTAGTGACGACTTAAGTGATGACTTTAGTGATGACTTTAGTGAGGACTTTAGTGATGACTTTAGTGAGGACTTTAGTGAGGACTTAAGTGAGGACTTTAGAGAGGACTTTAGTGATGACTTTAGTGAGGACTTTAGTGAGGACTTAAGTGAGGACTTTAGTGAGGACTTAAGTGAGGACTTAAGTGAGGACTTTAGTGATGACTTTAGTGAGGACTTTAGTGAGGACTTAAGTGATGACTTTAGTGATGACTTTAGTGAGGACTTTAGTGATGACTTTAGTGAGGACTTTAGTGAGGACTTAAGTGAGGACTTTAGAGAGGACTTTAGTGATGACTTTAGTGAGGACTTTAGTGATTACTTTAGTCAGGACTTTAGTGAGGACTTAAGTGATGACTTTAGTGATGACTTTAGTGAGGACTTTAGTGATGACTTTAGTGAGGACTTTAGTGAGGACTTTAGTGATGACTTTAGTGAGGACTTTAGAGAGGACTTTAGTGAGGACTTTAGTGATGACTTTAGTGATGACTTTAGTGAGGACTTTAGTGAGGACTTTAGTGATGACTTTAGTGAGGACTTTAGTGAGGACTTTAGTGATGACTTTAGTGAGGACTTTAGTGAGGACTTTAGTGAGGACTTTAGAGAGGACTTTAGTGATGACTTTAGTGAGGACTTCAGTGAGGACTTTAGTGAGGACTTCAGTGAGGACTTTAGTGAGGACTTCAGTGAGGACTTTAGTAAGGACTTTAGTGAGGACTTTAGTGAGGACTTTAGTGATGTCGTCATTAGTCAGACTTGGTCGCACACACACACGGACATAGGTGCGATACTTTTAAATGATTACTTCTATACGGACATAGGTGCGATACTTTAAAATGATTACTTCTATACGGACATAGGTGCGATACTTTTAAATGATTACTTCTATACGGACATAGGTGCGATACTTTTAAATGATTACTTCTATACGGACATAGGGGCGATACTTTTAAATGATTACTTCTATACGGACATAGTTGCGATACTTTTAAATGATTACTTCTATACGGACATAGGTGCGATACTTTTTAAATGATTACTTCTATACGGACATAGGTGCGATACATGTTTTTACATGTGACGCGTACATGAGAGAAAAAAGTTACAAGTGATCTACGGAACTGTTAACGAAAAAAATCTGTTGAAAAGAATATAATGTGATATGTGAATATGGTGCATGTGTGTTTATCAATGTAATAAAATAGGCCATATGTAAACACTCTGATTGACTCTATAACAACAACGCACTATAGCTATCATAATGAACAAAATGGGGGTGAGACTGCGATCAGGATTGAACAAAATGGGGGTGAGACTGCGATCAGGATTGAACATAAATGGGGGTGAGACTGCAAACAGGATTTAACAAAATGGGGGTGAGACTGCAATCAGGATTGAACAAAATGGGGGTGAGACTGCAATCAGGATTGAACAGAATGGAGGTGAGACTGCAATCAGGATTGAACAAAATGGGGGTGAGACTGCAATCAGGATTGAACAAAATGGGGGTGAGACTGCGATCAGGATTGAACAAAATGGGGGTGAGACTGCGATCAGGATTGACCAAAATGGGGGAGAGACTGCAATCAGGATTGAACAAAATGGGGGTGAGACTGCAATCAGGATTGAACAAAATGGGGGTGAGACTGCAATCAGGATTGAACATAAATGGGGGTGACACTGCAATCAGGATTGAACAGAATGGAGGTGAGACTGCAATCAGGATTTAACAAAATGGGGGTGAGACTGCAATCAGGATTGAACATAAATGGGGGTGAGACTGCAAACAGGATTTAACAAAATGGGGGTGAGACTGCAATCAGGGTTATAAATTAGTACATGGAAAAGAGGTAAACAGGGTATGAGCGAGCCTGACAGGACGTAACAAAACGGTGAACGTATCGGCAAAGAGCCTTCCTCAAAGAACAAATAGTACACAAATAAAACGAATATAAAGAAATTAAAAATAAAAATTTAGCTGCTTCGTAATCCAAAGAGAAATCTACACAGTAACCAGGGGTGTGAACACAGTCTGAAATTAAGCTCTATTCATTTATGTTGTAAAGATTAAGTTTTGGTTAAAGTTAATTAGATTTTTTAAAAATTTCTTAATAAACAATAAATTAAAAGCCTTTTAAAATTCTTAGATTTTCCGCGTGCGTTTCACATCCACATAAGAAACTGTTTTCCAACTAGGTCACAATGTTGACCTAGTTTTTTTTAAATTGATATATTTTTTTTGGCCCTCAATGTCATAAAATTTCCATTTTCGTTTTTTCTATTACTCTTTTCCAAGGGCTGGAGTATATTTGCATAAAACTACACTTGTTCACAGCGCGTGGCCCGTGCACATGTTTGCCGAGAGGTGTCAGCAGACGACATCAAAACGTCATCTTTCTGGCCCAAACATCATCTTCTCTCGCCCAGAGTTTGGTCCGTCAACCCTCCCCCAAACCCACCCCCTACACATACACGTTTCATCCTAATTTCTAGCTCAGTGGCATTTCTTGGGTCTGGACGATAAGGTACTAAAAGCTGAAAGCAATGCCTCTCTTTGTCGGGAGCTTTTTGCAAGCTCCAAGCTTACAATTGAACGGACCCCGTTTGGGCCGCGCGTAAAGGAGAGGATTCTATTCTATAACTTGGCGTAGAGATTAAAAAAATCCCCCCCCCCCCGGTACGTTACCATGGTCCCGGGAAGTCCGCAGTAGTTCTGGACGCGCTCGCTGATTGGTCGCCTAACGGTGGGAGAAAATGCGGGACTTGAAATTTGGTACGAGACCGAAACAAAAATAGAAAGTACGATGATCGCGTTCGATTTGATGCGCGTAAAATCGATGTCCGCCTCGTGGACTCGCGCTAACCAAACACGGGATTTTATCTTTTTCATTCAAAAAGCTCCACTCTGCAAGTCTTTTTCTTTTATTCTTTCTTTACTCTTCTTCTTCTTTTTTTCTGTCTCCACCAATCTTGTAAGGCTCGGTCGCTAGTAGTTTGCCTCGTGTAATTATCCGAGGAGCAAACGAGGAGTGTGGAGTGGCTTTCTGTTGGGCACCAGTCGTTAGTGGACATTTTGCTGGTGCCAGTTGGTGGACTTTTTCTAGAGTGATTTCAGTTGGTGGACTTTCGGTGAACTTTTTGTGTTAAGCGTTGTCAGTTGGTCAACTTTTGGAGTGTTACCAGTTGGTCAACTTTTGGAGTGTTGCCAGTGCATCCCGTTTCTTAGTTTAGACATATACCGGTGAATATCACGTGCCTTACAGGGTAGTTACACTGAAATTATTACTATGGCTACACAGAATAAACAACCGAGAAGATAAAAGAATAAAATCGTTCAAAGTGATGTGATACTGATATCTGTTGATCGGTGTTCTTTCCTGTAAGTTATCAGAAAGAAGGTAACAATTTTGAAATGGTTATTTCTGGTTAAAGATAACAATTAAATCACTTCTAAAATGTTGTTTACCGTGTTGTTTTTTTTACCAAGCCACCATGTATATAAAGTAACAAGGGCGCAATGAAATTGTTGATAAAATCAATTTTATTTTTTTAAACTGAAGGGTAAGCTTTTAGATTGATTTATAAGAAATATTTAATAATTTCAAATAGCGCACCAATATTTTGTTGACACTCCAGTGATTCCGTGACAATGTTGAGCGTTGTCTTACAGTCGTCAAAATATAGGTCACTGCCTTGTCGTGATATATTGATGACATGTCAACTCCATTCATATCATTATCAGCTGCTCATTAATCCACGTGCGTCTCAACGGCTCATGTCATCCATGTTGTCATATGTCATCCATGTTGTCATATGTCATCCATGTTGTCATATGTCATCCATGTTGTCATATGTCATCCATGTTGTCATATGTCATCATTGTTGTTGTTTTCACACAGCAGAGACTCGGGTTGGTATTGCCAACAATTTACTTTAACTAATAGAAAGTAATTTCATTCTTTAACAAATTTAACAGTTAAACAATTAATGTGACATCAAAACAATTAACGTGACATCAAAACAATTAATGTGACATCAAAACAATTAATGTGATATCAAAGCAATTAATGTGACTTCAAAACAATTAATGTGACATCAAAACAATTAATGTGACATCAAAAACAATTAACGTGACATCAAAACAAGAAATGTGATATTTTATCAATAAATGTCACATTCAAAAATAGATGTTACATTTAAACAAGAAATGTGATATTTAAAAATTAAATGTGACAATTAAACAGTAATTGTCACAGTCAAATAGGAAATGACATATTTAAATAAATAATAAATGACTCGTTTAATAACAATAAATGTCACATTTAGATAAGAAATTTCACATATAAACCATAAGTTTCGCTTAAAACAATAAATGTCACAGTTAACAATAAATGTCACATTAAAAAAATTAATGTCACATTTTAACAATAAATGTCACATTTTAACCCTAAATGTCAGATTTAAACAATAAATGTCAAACATTAATATCAAATATTAGTCTTTAATTAAGATCAATGATGAACAACCACACAATAAAATTTACCGATACAAACCCGTCTGTCTGAGTTACCTTAAAAGTGTTTTAATTCAACGCAGATGATAGATTTATGTGAAGACTTATTCATATAAGAGCGTCATTACTCCCATATTGTTGTAGCTAATTTATTGAATATTAACGATTGTTTTTTTTCTTCGAAAGATCAGTCAAGGGGGCGTGGCCAGTTTTTGATGCCGCCTTCGCTGGCACCCTTCTACTTAACAAAAACGCTCCCCTATACAGACAGAAAAAGAGCGCCCCCCACTAGCAGTCAAAGGGTGTAATATGGGGGTAGTACGCTGAGGGGGGAGGGGCGAACTAGAAGCGTGACCATCTGGTTATCTGTCTAGTTCATCCACCCCTAAAACCATTAAAAAAAAAAATTCGGTTGGTTTTAGAATGAAATAAAGTGTACAAAATTATTCGGTTGGTTTTAGAATGAAATAAAGTGTACAAAATAATTCTAAGATACGGACGTGAAAAAATATTGAATTCGGAAGGATACGCAAAAAGTGGTTTAACGCACAGCTAAAGCCATACGCGCTTTATGATAATTGATAAGGAGTTTTAAAAGTGAAAGCAGAATTATTGGCGGTATTTTTGTGGTGTACATCTTAGCAAATGGATAAATTATTTATAGATATAGAAGAGAGATTCCATTTGAAAACTATTTCTATAATAGGTTTTAAACATGTTGTGAACACAGACTGAAAGAATAGATATTTCTTATACGCATATAGTAAGTTCTTTACAGAAGAATTGTAGGTTTTTGGATTCTAGAAAATTTCCCTTTGGCTAAATGTTTTCAGTTAGTGTGTAATGTGTGAGGCTAAAATATTTACCTGTGTTAGACTTATGATAATCTTGTGTTGGTAAGGTTAACTACTTGCGGCTAATTTGAACTGTGTGTGGCTAATGTTCTCTGTGTGCGGCCAACTTTACCTGTGTGTGGCTAACATTACCTGTTTTCGGCTAATATTACCTGTGTGCGGCTTATATTACTTGTGTGTGGCTAATATTACCTGTGTGCGGCTAACGTTACCTACCTGTGTATTCATGTGTATAATTCATAAACCATTATTTAAAAAAAAGAATATCGAACAACATGTATTCCATTGGCACCCTCATTTATTAATGATTTTTTTTTAAAATCCCATTTTAAATGATATATATCTACTAGGATGCGCTGGGGCGCCGTCACGCCTATGGCACCCACTTTTTTCAAAAGCCCAACTAACTTGACCTTGTTTGATAAATACGAAATATTAAAGTTCCTGAAATGCACACAAAGTATTTTATAATTAACAACTCTCAAATCCTCTTTTTACATCATTTCATCTCCAACATTAAAACATAAGCTAAATCAATGACGTCATATAATATTTCTTTACTGCGAGAACCTTTAATTTATAATTATTTTGCACACCTCCTGATTGCACACCCTGTATATAACCTCAAACATCACTTCGTAGCGTTACACGGCGAGTGCCTGAGTGAGTGACTTGGGCTATAATATATATGAACTAGGGATTGTCAAAAGCCCAAGTAACTTATCCTTGTTTGATAAATAAGAAATAATCAACTTCCTGAAATGCACACAAAGTATAATATAATTATATATTCTCAAATCCTCTTCGTCCATCGCCATCGCTCCCTTTTCTGAAATTAGAAGATAAGTTAAAATAATGGCGTCATATAATATTTTGTTTACGGCGAGACTTTAATTTATAATTATTTTACGCACCACCCGATACACGCATTGTATTAAAATATAAGATCAAACAATGACGTCATAGCGTTACACATCCGGTCAGTGACTTGGGCTATTATATATATTATTTCTGGAGCATAAAACATAACTGCATAAATTAAATTTATATTTTATAGGAAATTATTGATCTGTACCTTGTAATACATTAACATATTTTAAAATCATTTATATTAACTTGTGGTGTCTGAGCCGTGCGACCGACTGACTGACCGTGCGACCTTGACGAAAAAATTTGGGATCGATTTTTAAACCACTTTCTCGTAAGCTAACGAGCTGAAATTATGCAGGCAGACTCATGCCAATAATACAAATGATGATTCAAAATTTCAAATCCATCAAATGGACAGTAATTGAATTATTGAATTTTAAAATTATTTTATTTATCTCTTTATATCATGTTAATTTTTTTGAGATAGAGTGTTGTGGTGCGTAATATGTTCAACAATCTTTCATGTCGCGCAATAAGGTGCGCATTACACTGAAATTACTTTTTAAAAATATATTCACAATCGGTGCGCATTATATTAAACACGTTTTACGAGACATAATTAGATTTTTGTATTTTCGGATTGTTTTGCCCAGCGTGTAATAATGAACATCCTTATAGTTATGTCTCGTATATAAAGGATTTTTAGTGAAAATTTTGTTTTTTTACGGGTTTTTTAATTTAAAGTTATGTTAGTTATGTATAGGTAAAATTAATTGTCAAAAAGTATGTTATTTTATATGCAGATAAGATTATTTGTTTAAAAGTATGTTATTTTATGTGTAGTTAACATTATTTGTAGAATAAAATGTTAGTTAACGTGCTAAAAAAAGTATTAGTATGTTAGTTTGCTGGTATGAAAGATTTAATTGTAGGACTGTAAGTTAGTTTGCTGATGTAAAAGATTTAATTGTAGGACTGTAAGTTAGTTTGCTGATGTAAAAGATTTAATTGTAGGACTGTAAGTTAGTTTGCTGCTATGAAAGATTTAATTGTAGGCCTGTAAGTTAGTTGGCTTGTATCAAAAATAATTGGGTGGCTGTATTCTGCTTTACTTTTATCAAAGATTAATTGTAGCTCAGTATATTCTGTTATATTGTGAAAACGTGCATGATATTAAACTATAGTCTAACTGCCCCCAGGAGCGAAAAATGTAAGAGTTATTCACAAAATAATAATAATAATAATAATAATAATAATAATAAATTGTTTAATTTATATAGCGCTGTATCCCAGCAAGGGACGGGCTCAAAGCGCTTTACGTGGAGATAATAACGTACATAAAATAATTAAATAAACATTCATATCGTAATAACCACGTAAATGACTTTTCTAAAGATCATAACATACAGCATAGGTTATATATGATTGGGACACAAATTAATAACAAGACATATACATATATTTATTGTTTGCTTACATTATTACATGAGACATAGCATTTGGTTAGGTAATTACATAAGACATATCATTAGGTTAGATTATTATATAAGACATATAGTCGGATCTATCATTGGTCAAAGATTATTACGAAGACATTGATCGTTAGGGCATAGCTTATTGCCTAAGGTTAAAGGTCATTAGAGGAGGCCATGCCCAAGTAGGGGCCCATTAAATGACACTTCACGTTAACCATGTTATGGCACTCGCCTACTTGCCCCACCCTCCACTGCTAGCAGGGACACGCCCTCGAGGTAAAGAATCTCTAATCTGCACCCGACGTTAAGGATTTAGCTGATGCGCCCCTGGCTACGAAATAACCCCAACCGCATGCTGCACCCAATCACGTCTCGCCCACAGTGTCCGACTCTGACCAAACCTAACCACCTCTGTACCTGCTGGTGTTTAAAAAGATGATACCTTGTGAGCATTAGACGTAGAGGTAGCTCTAAACATGACGTCATCAACTTGATCTGATTCACGCGTCAAGTTGAACAAAGTGATGTTTATGTCAATAGGTTTACTTCTTATTTCACACTGTACGATAATCGCTGTAGAGGTCTGTCTGTACAATAGTCACTGTACAAGTCTGTCTGTACAATTCTGTCTGTACAATAGTAAATGTACAAGTCTGTCTGTAC